>CM040244.1:114046914-114246914 GCA_022545495.1 Chrysanthemum lavandulifolium
AATACATAATTTCCTGCAAATAAGACTCAAGTTAGTAGTAAGCAAGTCTTTTATTGCACGGATCCCACGATTCCCTCTTTGGAGGGATCCGTCTAGGCAAAACAAAGGGATCCGTCTGTTTGAAAGTTTAAGACATCAATGGTGATGTGAATAAAAGATGTCAACATCAAAATGAGATATGTAATAAGGGGCCAAGCATATACTCAAGATAATATGGCATAAAACATGTAATTTCATTCAATAAAAATACAAGAGATGATCTACAAATCTCTAAAACTAAGAGAATGATTTAAACATGTAATATATTTTCTACTAATTATAATAAGTGACGAAAAACTTAAGAAGCATCAATGTGCTTGAATCTAAGGATGAGTAGACTTGTTGATTTGGTCCAATCGTTCAAGAAGATGATTAAATATGAATCTGACTCATTTCGTATTTCTTGAACAAGTCCTTGGGTGATTTGACAATTAGAGCAATTATTGTCATGACTAGGAACCGGAGGAGATTAGTTGTTTGAGGAGGCTCCACAAAAGATGGTGGAGGTACATTGAGCAATGTAGGATGAGGTTCTACTAAGAGCGAAGGTGTTGATGCATGAGTTTGTGGTGGTAATGGAGAGTCCCTATATGGTTAGATCTTTGGTGATTCCTTGTCTCCAAAGGTAGACTATTTGGTGATGTGGGTGGTTCCTATTTAACGAGAAAGTTGGTGAATGGGAAGTCCTTGGTGGTGAGTGCTCTAATGAGTAGAGATTTGGATGGGAAGAGGTTCGGTAAAGGTGTGGTCTAGGTTCTAGAAGTGAAGACTTAGGTGTTTTACTAGAACTAGGTGAGTTTGGTTTAAAGCTTGATGAAGCCTTTTCTAACTCGAAAGGTCTAATAATAATTCTTGCGGTTCTTTTGGCTATTGTTGATTGAGATTGTTGAGGTGGGATTCTAACATTTGGACTTCTTACGGGGTGATGACTGGGTGGATGATATCTTATGGACCATATGATTATTCCTTTTGGATGAACCTTTGGTTGAAGAGTTCTTGCTAGACACTTTAGTCATAGTGAAGTTGAGGATGTAGTAGGAATCTTCAACTCTTGATTTTTAGGATTGTGGTAAGAATGGTGACTTAAGCTCTTAAGGTGTTTGGTTTATAAAGGATGAATTTGAGTTAATGAATTAAATTCATGACCACTAAGAAAGTTTGACATGCACCAAGGTCAACTATGGTGTTGTTTAGCTTTAGGGAATCATTAAATGGTAAGCAAAAGTGTTTAGATTACCAAAGATGGTGAGTTTAGCTAGTATGATGTGATCTAGGGGCTGGTTTGATGTAAAAGTGCATGTCGATATCTGCTTGCGGATCCGGTTCCCTCGTCGGAGGATCCGGCTAGTTATAGCCAGGGGATCAAGCTCTCTGGCGACCCGATAGCTTCTCGGCACAATGTCAGATTTTGCACTCTTAGCAAATGCCTATCCTAATCATTTCTACAATCGAGAAACATGTAACATATTGGATTTCACATACACATCAAACCATAAGCAAAGTAGGCGTGCAAGAGTTTTAGAGAGAAAGTTAGAGGTTTGGGAACTTTAGTGAGAGAAAGAAAAATCTTATTATGAGCTCCAACTCTCTACCTTGGAAGGTAGAGAGTATTTATAATCTTTACATAAATCGCCACCTATCGGTTATGGATCGGGCATCTGGGTGGGTAAAGACCCGTCCGTCCTCCACGGTGTTATTTAAACTAAATACTACTTAACTTATATTAATCTCGACTACGAGCTTACTAACGATTACATATACTTGAGGTGACCGACTCTTTAATACTTGGATTTACTAAATCCTAACAATCTCCCCAAGGAGGTGCCTCAAACATACACTAAAATTACATTGAATACAAAGCAGATATTACATTAAAAATTGTTCTTGCATTCTTGGTATAGTACTTTGCTCAAAGCTCGTAGTCATTGATTCTTCACATTGCATGTTTGGTTAATCCAGTGGAGGTCTTTTCTTGATCCACGTGATAATGAGTTTTGAGCCGTTTGAGATCATCGGCAAACATCAATCTCGAATCATCCATTGTGGTGTTGGTAGAAGTTGTGACTTTCGGACCGACATGCTCACATTGGATCATGATATCTTCTTATCGAGTGCGGAAGCTTCGTTGATTCATGATATTGGCGGCAATGCGAAGCATGGAGTGATATGTCGAGTCATTGATGCACTAATCATGATTTCTTTGAAATTAATGTGTTGTGTGAGCATGCGGCTATGGATTGACCGCTCCATTCGATCGGATGAAAGCGTGGGGTGTTCTGCATAAAGCGATTAGCAATAAAGCACACAAGAGTGTCTTTGATCACTTTTGTTGAATTGAGGTACACGACCTCGATTCCCGTTGATCGATACAAGTCTTGCTGTGATCGGTATAATTCGAAGAATTTCCTTGACGGGGTTTACATACATTCTGTGGTTCTCAAACGGGCGTCTCAAAGAAGACAACACGGTGAGTGAACCCGGTAATTGAGATTCACGATTGATAAGAAAAGATTTGAAAAACAATCGTGTCTTGCTCAATAGAAATTGTTTTTGCAATACAGCGAAGGTTTTGATGAAAATCAATTATCAATCATAAACACCTTTTATTTTGAAATATAAGTACACGATCGATGTGCTAAAGAAAAGAGTTTTAAGCACAATGACCGGTTTTCAAAGGTATCCGTCAATCCATAACACGAACGAGGATTGATTCAAAAGATTGAATCGCCCATTGTTTACATTCGGTTGTCACATGATCGATCTTTTGAAAAGATCTCACATGTCACCTACCGAGAGCTTGTTTATGTTGGCTCGAAGGCTTTCCATCTTCATTGTGAATATTTTACATATCACTCGGATGTTACAGCAATACCACAAGGATAATCGTGGGACTCATAAGATATAATCTCTCTTTCCACATTGTGTGAAGCAGAGTCTTCATTGAAAGTGTCCTAAAGACATTTATTGATGATCTCGTGGCTCTAGACTTAATTTGTGCATATTTGGATCCTATATCGGAGACTAGGGAGAGGGTCTCCTTCTTCAATATCAACAATCTCTAAAAGAGTCGATAGATTATGTCGGTTCCCGTGAGAATGAAACAAGTCCTTTTAAGAGGAACTTGAGTGGTTTGGGAAGTTGAAGTGCGGTCGTCCTTTGGGTCCATGGCGTCTTGTCTTCATACCGATGCTACCTTGGTAACCACCGGTAGCATATGAATTGAACCGGTTTACGCCCTAAGGTTGAATAAATGGAGGCTATTTATTTTCACCCTTTTCACATTCATTTCTTTTCATTCTTCACCCCTTGATTGCTTACGAGACTTCATGACTAGAACCTTGTTGGGTTTATTCGGTACTAGTTCGGTCTTAGTCCGCTCTTCCCATCATCTCATTTTCTCCTTTTTTCAATATACCTAAGGACTTCTACACTATCTAGTGGATTGTCCTGGTAGATCCCTCCGATTACGGTGGATCATGAGAACAAATACCTAACCTTATCATCCTTATATCACCATACACAAAGTAAAGTTGGTACGGTCTATTTGGTATTGTTCATACGCCATTTGGAACCAATTGAAAATCAATCCGGATACTTATGATATATTATCAAAGCATTTTGTACAGAATTATTTTGATATTTTTAGAACAAGAGCTCCCTCAACATGTGCATCAAGTGAAATCGTTTTGCACAGGCAAGAAGAAAATTAACTTCTTTGATTACCATTTTCTAAAGATATCAACATCACTTCACGATCAAAACAAGTAGATAAAGCATATAAGGAGGATGAGGTTTTCATAAGCTTGCTCCCCTCAATATATGCCTTGAGGTTTGAAAGAGTTTTGCATACAAGAGGAGCAGGCACATTGAAACAAATTGATCCAAAAATAAAGTCCAGTTATTTTTTAAAGCAATTAGTTTTCATTAGATAGTAAGGATTAGTTTAAAGAATCGAGCATTAAATTTGAAAACCAAGATAAAGCATGGCTCTGTTTTTCTTTGAAAAGCGTTCTTGCTGGAATGACAATAAACCATTTTTCTCTTTCTCCCATTTTTTTTTTTTAATATGAAAATTAGAACAACATCTAAAGTCCGTGTCATTCTTTGAATGACATCACAAATAAATAGATATTATCGAATAGAAAAAAACATGACAAAAGACAATATTTTTGAAATTTTTCAAGTTTTCCATTTTTATTTTTATATATATATATTTTTGAAAGTTTTATATTTTCTATTTGATTTTTTGAAGGTTTTGTAATTTTGTATTTTGCTTTTTGAATAGATATATACAAGAGATAGATGAAGAACCTTTTATTCCTCTTCTTCCTCTTGAAGGCGTTTAGTGTTTCGGTTGTAGGCTCTTAAGACCAAGTCGTGGAAGTATAAACTCAAAACATTCTCTAGGAAGAGCTTTGGTGAAGATGTCTATGCGGTATTCGGTCCTCACAAAGTAAAGTTCCACCACACGTTTTCAACTTGTTCCACGATGAAATGATGTCGAATGTCGATGTGCTTTGCTCTTGAGTGTTGTGCGTTGTTGCATGAGAGCAATAGCACTTTATTATCCAGATGCAGGTATTTTGTTGAATTCAAAGCCATAGTCGGATAATTGGGATCTCATCCATAGGTTTGAGCACAACAAGATGACATGGCTATATACTCGACACTGTGTAGAGAAATAGAGTACTCATTTGCTTCTTTGAAGACCACTCACAAGCTTATCACCCAAAAGCGAGCACTTCCTTATGTGCTTGTGTATCTTGACATCTGCATGATCAACATACGCATTGGTACATTAGTGACATACCGGTGTCCTTGGTACCATAGTCCCATATTGATGGTTCCTTGGAATACCGAAGAACCGTTTAACCGCTTCAAGGTGCTTTTTAGTAGGCAGCACGATATCTAACACACATGCACACGACAAACAAGATGTGCAGTGCTAGGCATGAGGTACATCGAGGATCCAATCATGCTACGATATTTTGTTTGATCTACCATGATCACAGGTGGTCCTCATCGACTTTGTTCGTTCAATCATGGGAGTGTCAGCGGTGTCACATGATACAAATCCAAATTTCTTTAAAATCTCATTAGCATATTTAGATTGATTTATAAAAATGCCTCCGGACTTTGTGAAATTTGTAATCCCAAGAAAAATGACATTTGTCCCATCATTGACATTTGAAATTTGGAACCCATTTCATTTGAAAAGCGGTCACATTCATTGGGGTCGATCGAGGCAAAGATAATATCATCAACATAAATTTGAGCGTGAATTAAATGTTTGCACTTCCGGTGAACAATGTTGGATCAAATGCTCCTTTCTTGAATCCGATGGATAGAAGAAACTTTGACGTATCATACCATGCCTAGGAGCTTGCTTTAAACAGTAAGGGCCTTTTTCAAGCGATAGACATGATTAGGATGCTCGGATTCACAAAACCCTACGGGTGGTGGCGTAAACCACCTCTTTTAAATCTCCATTCGAGAAAGCGGTTTAACATCCATCGATACCAACCATATTCTTGCTAGCAGCATTAGCGAAGATTGATTGCTTCAATACGAGCAAGCTGGGGCAAATGATTCTTCAAAGTCGATACCCTCCTCTTGCGGTATCCTTTTGTGACCAATCGAGCCTTTTCTTTAACACATCACCATGCTCATCAAGTTTCACTTTGAAGATCCATTTAGAGCAATGATCATAGCGCAATCTGGAGCATGTACTAATTCCCATACATCAAGTCAATCAAACTCATGAATTTCTTCTTGCATAGCATTGAACTATTTGTCTTCATTCATGGCGGTTTTAACATCTTTTGGTTCGATCTTAGAGTACGAGTTGAAGAAGCACCATAAGGTATCGGTTGCCGATTGTTTCCATGTGGATCTTGGACGAGAGGATTTCAATGATGTTGTCTAATGGATGATCGTGAGTCCATTTTACGAGGGTGTTCGTGTGTTGTTGTTGAGGGATGAAGTAGCGTCGATGTCTCTGAATAAGATGGTTCGATGATGATTCAAGAGCAAATATGTTTTCAAATGGAGCATCTTGAGGAGTAGCAAGGATTAACTTCATCATTGATGCGAAGCAGTTCCATGATGTACATTTGAAGATTGATGATTTGTTGATGAGGCGGAGGTGATCGGTAGCTTCTTGACTTAGTGATATTGAGGCGGAAGGATTGACTTCATTCCGGGGATATGACGACCTCTGTTGTGGGGTTGATTCATTAGCACTTGGCTCATAGTGTTCATCAAACATCGGATCAAATAATTTCTTCAAATCATCTTTAGTTGGAGGTACATATGGAGTTCTTTGGAGAGGAGTTTGGTACAAGTGATGAGCCAATGGGACTATTTTGAAGCGGGTCGAGGCTGGATTGTCCGAGCCATATGACCGGTCGACTCATCGAGCGTAACGTGAATTGTTTCCATGATATTTGGGTTCTTTTGTTGTAGATTATGTAACCCTTCTTGTTTGGTGCATAACCAACAAAAACTCCAATATCTTGCCTTTGCTCTTAATTTTCATAAGTCTTGACCATCATTCGTTGGATAACACAAGGCACCAAACACACGAAGGTAGGAGATCGGGTTTTCGTTTATGAATAAGTTCATATGGGTTTTTCCATGAGAGGTGTGAATAAGGGGAGCGATTTTGGGTGTAACAAGCGGTAGCAATGGCTTGACCCATAGAAACATTGGAACCTTGAATAAATTAGCATTGTTCTTGCGGCTTCCACGAGTTTGATTTCGTCTTTCAACTACACCGTTACTTGAGGAGTTAGTGGAACACTTCTTTGATGGTGATTCCAACACTTTCATAAAAGCTGAATTAAGTCTTTGTTAACAAACTTTGTAGCATTGTCGGTTCGGATAATTCGACTATATTGTTGAGTCGAACATGAAGTATTTGATTAGTTTGATGATGACATCGGGTTTCATCCTTTGTCCTCAAAACTTTACCCAAGTAAATCGAGTAGTCATCAACAACTACTAGAATGTATTTCTTCCCATTTATCGTTTGCACTCGTTGGTCCGCGGATCCATATGAAGGGTATGAAGAACTTCCATTCTTGAATTTGTGGGTTTTGGTTTGTGAGCATATTTCGTGCTTTTACCCAGTTGTCAAGGTGAACAAAGATGATCTTTTCATATTTTAATCTGGGTAAGCCTCGACAAGATCCTTTACGGAAAGGTTATTAATGGTGTCGAGTTCAAGTGATTGAGGCGGCGATGCCATAACCATGATTTTGTTTTAGAAGCCTTTGACAACAAGCAGTTGGAGAAGACATCATTATGTCTTCGATAGAGATGGTGTATAGGTTAGAACTCAGTACCTCTTAATAATTCCACACCATCTAGTTCTCTAACGAAGCAAGTATGTTTTCTAAAGGCCGCCTCTAGATCGGAATCACATAATTGACCAACGGAGAACAAATTATGACCAAGACCTTCCACATAATATACCCTTGAAATTACACTTTTACCAACCACATAATCTCCATAACCCATAATAGCTCAAAATGGTGGTTCGAATCTAAGCGTCGATGAATTTACTCGCGAAGTTCATGAGCGCGACCGGTCTTGATCATATGCTTGGGCGACTGAGTCCGGTACCACGAGCGATTTGAGCGATCTGCGGTTGAACACGAGACAAGAATGGATAAGCTGGATAATTGGGATCCCCATGCAAGAATGGGTTCCATTTGGTTAATGTGATGATTGGAACACCCACATCGAAATAGAAGCAATGGAATCATTATGAATAGATGTTGTACTAGTGTCCGTATTTGCCCTATTCAAAGTATGTTCACTTCTTAGGGAATAGTTCTACCGATGAGGCATCCATTTTCTAGTGGGCATTGTCTAATTAATCTTATGGCATGGTATCCATTGATAACCTATCTTACAAAATGTTCTTCTGTGGGTTTCCTTTGTTTTCTAACTTTCTTTCGCCTTTGCCTTTTAGCCTTCTTAGAATGATTTTTGCATTAACAATAGCGGGGATTTGACCGCATTAGACAAAGCATTCACACCACATTTATGATTAGTATGAATTCACACGGACATCATTACATGGTTTGCAAATAGTATTAGAATTGAATTAATTACGATGCGCCTATGGCTAATACTAGAATCAACACGATTCGTTTTATTCAAATTCTCCCTACGGTGATCTTCACTTTCTTCAATGCGCATTCTTAGCTTGCGAGGCCTATCATTCCTTGTATTGTCTTGAGACTTTGACACCTCGCTTTAATGTCATGATTAATCACATAGAGAGCAGGAACATTAGTTGGTTTTGCTACTTTTGCCTTTCTGTTTTGATGTCTTTGGGATGTGAACTATTGAAGGACATTGAGGTTCACTTTCTTAACTTTGGAGGTCTTGGGATGCGAACTATTTGAAGGCCTACTAAAGTTCGCATTCATAACATTGGGCATTGAATGATTTGTATACTTGGCATTAGGCATAGAGCAGGGTATCAAGGGTTGACTTGCTCCCTAGGGATTTAGGGCATATTGTAATTAAGCATTCTAGAGTTCTTGAGATCGTTTGGCATATAAGCATGCATGACCAATTGCATTATCAAGTGGTTTCTCTAACTTATCCTCTTCTACAATCTCACGGAGACATTCGAGACTACCCTTAAGGTATGAAATATGTTTGAATGGCAAGTTTGTTATTCCTAAGGTGAGGAGGAACATAATTCAGAGACAAAGCATATTTATTACAACCATGCACCTTTGATGCACCATTCTCCCCATTGGTCATTGGCATTTTCACTTTTACGACTCTTGATTCTCGATTTCCTTTTACCTTGAAGTTATTTGTTCATTATTTTTATTACGAGTGACTTTTATTGACTCAAATAACTCATTGAAATGACGTTTAACCTTTTCATTTTCTTCTAGAAAACTCTCATTTTCCTTTTGTAAAGCATTGACCAAGTTTTGAAGATGAAAATTTTGAGAATTCGAGAATCTAAAGGAGGAGGCATTTGGGAGCTGACACATTGTTCATTTCACCCTTTAATTGAGATTTCGACTTTCAACTTTCGATCGTGATACAATGAGCTCGAATCATTCATCACGTTTGCTAATTTCAAAAGCGCATCAAATTCAGGAACATCCAAAGATGTCTTGATATTTGAGGTTTAACATTTTCTTTCGGATGTTGATATTTTAATTGCAAAGCAAGATGCTCAACTTCTAATTTAGAAAAGCTGTTTTACAGGTTATCATGATCATCTGTTCAACTTTATCATGCGGTTTAGAGTTAGTTTTTCAAGCTCAATGACACGATCATGGGAGACTTTAGGAGTGAGATAATTCATGAAATCGAGAAGCATTAATGGAACAATTAGTAGCGATGTAAAACACGTCTTGAGTAATATATTCGAAATAAGAGTCTCATTCAATGTTTGCAAGTTCTTCCTCTCAATCTCATTGTATTTTAGTGCTCGCTCATAGTACTAACCTCAACTATCATTGCATCAAATTCCTTTTCCATTCCTTTAATATACGAATCTATCCCTTTTAAGACTCTCAAATTGATCTTTTAGTTGTTTAAAGAAAGGCTGACCTCGGTTAGATAGCATTCTTTTGTTTGCTCAAAACCCTTTCCTTGATAATCGATGGGTGTGATCCTTTTCTTACAAGTTTTCTCAAAATCGACAAATAGTTGAAAAATAACATATTGATGATTAAGGTCTTGCTCTTAGTGGCAATAGTCCTAGGAACTAAATGCATTGGTCTATTTGGAGGTTACCACGTCATTGAGGCATTTTCCTAAGGGAGGTTTGTTTCAACAAGATTTTGACTTTTGCTTATCTAAGTCCTTTTTGAGAAAACTTGTTCAGTGTCAACAACGTTTGAGGCTTAAATTTGTTTAAGGAGATCCAGTTTTCCTTCTTGTAATCATGGGGTTTGATCATTATGTTATTCTTTTTACATTCAGGGTCTTCAAGCTTCTTATTCATTTTCTCTCTAGATGCATCATCTAATTTTCTATCTTCCTCAGTTCACTCAACGCAACTAGGTCTCTGTCTAGGTTTAAGAATCTCATTGCCATCATAGATTACATTATGGGCATCTCTAGCCTTTTTAACAACCTCTGGATTTGGTTCCTCAACAAGGGAGTACTGCTTATCACTCAAAACTACGTGCTTATTGATTAAGTGGCGATCGAATGGTATTTCCTTGTATGCGTACAACTTATTTTCAAGCTTATTTTCAAGGTTTTAGATTAGAAAAATCATTCAAAGTTTTGATTCCTTTACTGAATTCTTGCTTAAGCATTTAACACTTTCTTGAAGTTCTTGTTTTGCTTAGCAGTTTTAGAAAGCTTTTCTTGTAAGGAGTTTAACTCTTGTTTTAATACTTCTCTAAACCTACTTTATCTAATAGTTATGCGCATTTGGTCATCCATTTCACGCTCCACGGTGGTTAACTCAAACTTAGCTCGTTGTTCATAACTAGAACACGTTCTTTATAGGCATTAAGTTCGAGATAGCGAGACTCATCGAGGCACATGCGGTGTATTCATCAATCATAGTCATCATTGGTGCATAAGATACATCACTTGGTACAATCTCACCTTCACTTTGTTTCACATATTGATCATATGGGACAACATTGACATTACCCGTATTTTCAATATCGACTCAATAATTACGAGTTGATTGTGCTTCATCATGTATCT
Organism: Chrysanthemum lavandulifolium; assembly: GCA_022545495.1. Taxonomy (NCBI): domain Eukaryota; kingdom Viridiplantae; phylum Streptophyta; class Magnoliopsida; order Asterales; family Asteraceae; genus Chrysanthemum; species Chrysanthemum lavandulifolium. The sequence goes on from CM040244.1 coordinate 114,057,667, forward strand.
TTGCTCATCAACCTCATCGTATAGTTTTAGTACCTCGAAATGATTTTGTCTTTGGATGGACCACTTGTGGTGATGAAAAGACTTTAGAAGGACCATTGGAGAAATACTAGCCATGAAAATTGTTTGTGCGATGGTTCATCATCAATGTAGTCGTATGCATCACAATCAATGACTTGAAGGCATTCGATGATTGTGGCTTATCTCTGAATTGGGCGCTCATCCACATCGACATCATATGTCTTGGCATTTCCTCAAGAAAAGCAACAATTCTCTTCATCAATGCACCATTATCTGAGCTTGCCTTGACAACATCTTATCCATGAAGTACTCGGCATTTTGATGGCGTTTTGGTGATGCGGTTTCTTGCAATATCCTTCACCACCACGGTTGTAAGACTTGATCGGCTTTACTTGTCCTTGATTTCCATTCCTTCCCCATTCGGTTGCGACAAATCCTCTACCGACTCCACTCTTCCTTGTTCATCACGCCTTTCTTGAGTACCATAACTTTCCATCTCGTGGGTGCGATTGTGTGTGGATTGGATGCGATTACGAGATTGTTGTTGTTGTGTGGAAGAGAGTTCATGTTTTGACTAATCGGAAGAGCCGGTTGATTAATGAAGTTTCCACATGTGCATCGGCATCGCTTGTTTGAACATAGGATCGGGAATGAGTTTGTGATTACCATTACCCATGGGTATAACTTGAGATGCTTTGGTGGTAATTCCATGTTTGAGTAGAAGTTGAATCATTCGATGAGCTTGTCTCTCCACGGTTGGTTTTGAGCGATTAAGAATCCTTTTTTCAAACATAGCATATCTCTCATTACGAAGAAGGAATGCATAGAGTTGCTCATAGTTTGTATTCTTGAATCCTTTGGTTAGCTTCACTTGGTAGTGACAAACTTGTGCCATTCGGGATTCATGTTGTTTACAAATTTAGAGTTCAACTAAATGTTTGGCATGGTCATTCGATGTTCCTCATGTCATTGACAAGCTAGTGGAATCTCACGTAATACTCATAGGCTCTCATCTGGTTTCATCTTAAAGTGCTCAAACTCATCATAGAGTTGTGATTCTATATCTTCCATAGTTAATTCGAGACGAAGACGAAGCATCTTGACATTATCCCACCTTGCCTTGGCTTTGGTGTTGTGATTGATTAGCTTGTAGATATCTTTTGGAAGACCTTGATGCGATGTTAGAAGCCACGATATCGACGCCGAATCTCTTTTCTCCTTATCATCGAGCTCATCATATGTCTTTGGTGCATACATTCCATAGATAATTGTTCCATCTGCATTTGTATCAATAGTCTCTTGTAGTCTCAATCGATAAGGTCCTTCATCAATGATTTGGAATGTTGTTTTCCTTTCCAAAGCAGTCTGATCGATTCTTTGAGCCAAGAGGTCGTAGTCGGTTCATCCGAGCATGGGTGTGACGGGTGTCACGAACAGTGGCAGAACATCCTCGACCTCGATGGAGATGATTGTAGATGCGTTGGTAGACATGTTTAAAGATTACACGGATTTTATAACTCTATGATTAAACCGGAAATAGATTCTTTCACGGTTTTACTAAATCAAGAGAAAAAGCGTATTACAAACAAAAGTTAACCAAGTCGCTAAGATTCCTTGAATCAGTCGCTAAGAACCAAGTTGCTAAGACAAGTCGCTAAGTTCCAAATCGCTATGAATTTTGATGATTAAGCTATGCACCAAGTCGCTAAGAGATCAAGTCGCTAAATAGCAACTAGCTTGGTCCGAATCGCTAACACCAAGTCGCTAAGAAACTTGAGAACAAGTCGTATCAAAATTGAAAGCAAGTAAGCTACCTTACCAAATCGCTACCAGTAGTGCGAGAATCCTGTGATGCACTTTTGTCGACTTGTCTCTAAAGGCAAGTCGCTGGGACCAAATCGCTACCACAATACACTACAACTCGCTCTGATTCTGAAGCAAGTCGCTACCAAGAAAATTACACCGAGCAGTCGCTAACGAAAAACTTCCAAAACACGCTTTTCAATCCAAAATAACCCGACCACGATGATTCAAGCCTTCCAAATCAAAACCTAAACACTTGTGATGATCCTAAACACAAAAGTACAATCAAAATCCAAACTTTAACACTAGAAATCAACCAAATGATGCAAAAACCACTAAACTTTCTCAAACTCAAAACCACTAAAAACCACTAGAAATCCAATATATGAGATGATCTAACCATGGCTCTTGATACCATTTGTAAGATATTGGTTCACATACACATCAAACCATAAGCAAAGTAGGCGTACACAGAGTTTTAGAGAGAAAGTTAGAGGTTTGGGAACTTTAGTGAGAGAAAGAAAAATCTTATTATGAGCTCAACTCTCTACCTTGGAAGGTAGAGAGTATTTATAATCTTTACATAAATCGCCACCTATCGAGTGTGGATCGGGCATCTGATGGGTAAAGACCCGTCAGTCCTCCATGGTGTTACTTAAACTAAATACTGCTTAACTTATATTAATCTCATTACGAGCTTACTAGATTACATATACTTGGGGTGGCCGACTCTTTAATACTTGGATTTACTAAATCCTAACAAAACACATGAAAACAACAAGTATAACGCCAGCAAGTGGGGAACTAAAAGTAATCAAAATGGTGACAACGACTACTTGAATGAGATCAAGTCGTCGTAAAATCTCATTTACTAGCTCTAAGTTAAATTGTCTAATGCGAATCATGGCAACTCCTACAACTACATCACAATCTACATAAATATTGTTAAGATGTTTCGGACCATTGTTTTAGAAATTGTTTCACAAATTAAGGTCTTATGACCTTACCTTCCATCCACACCTCCTTCCATTTCACATCCGTTTTCATCTCCATCTTCATCCCTTCACTCTTCATCCCACCATCTCTACTTCTTTTCTTCAAAGTTAGCAAAACACTTGAATATCCTTTTAGTTTGTTGCCACTCTTGTGAAGGAGCTTGGAATATCCGTAATTGATTGATGTATTCTAAAGGGTTGAGATCGGTGTTGCCAAGGGGTTGCTACTTCCTTCTCAATCTCTTTCATCCAGTGAATCCATTGGTGGGTGAGGTCTCTTGCCATCCACCATGATCCTTGTAGTCTTTCCATCGGATAGAGGCACCATGACCTTGTTGCAAAACTATGGTCAAAGGAATAAGGAGAAGGATCTAGAGCAAGGCGAAGTTTGCTAGATAGGTCGGGAGCATTGCATAAGGGAGTACCATCTTTTCCATGCTTTTCACTCGTCATTCTTTTACCATGTAATAATTGAGGTTGAAGTGAGTGCGGTCACAAGGCAATAAATCATGAAGCTCAAGCACGCATGGGATGATCTTTGTTCCTCCCAAGCAAAGCCGTTCTCCCTTACCACGAGTTCCCATTTCTTGTACAGGAACATTTCAACTCCATTTGAAATGGATCCTATAGATCACCTTGGGTTTCGTGACCATTGATGGAGATGCTCTTTCCATGAAGGCGGTATCCCTTACCGTGGTTGCTTCCGAGATGACCGTGAAGTATACTTCATGATGATCTACCATGTCATGTAGCTCATGATGACCATTCGTTAGAAAACATACACACTCCTTGATATTGGACACGGTATCCTTCCAAATTCTATAAGGTGAGAGTGTACTCGTGCTCATTGATGATGAAGGCTATTGAAATGGTCCGTCTTCATTCGAACAATTCTCATTGTCTTGTAAAACTCAAGCACGAACACCGGACAAATTTGCTCATTAATGTCAAAGACAATCAAAGTTAATTCCTCCAAAGACTTGTCGAATGTTGGTGTTGTTGAGGAATGATGGTTCAACCACTCGCCTTCATGAAAGAGCCTCTTTTATAACATCTTGAAGGCTTTCCTATCTTCCGGGCTTAGGTCTTCCTTACGATGATACATTGAGATGTAGTGGGCGGTGTCATGGTAATCTTGTTGGCGGTTGCTAGGCATGATTTTTCCTATACATCAAAACCACAATGTGGAGTTAATTGTGTGAATAGTAACCTAATGGGATTGATCACAATTTTCTCAAAACATTTTCATTAAATTTAAGGAACGAGTTTAATTTGTATTAACAATGTTAATTCTTTGATTTAGATTATCTTAGAAAACAATGTGGTAACAAATTGTGACAAACCCATTTGAGCTCAACTTCTAAAGATGAAAATTGTAATCCTAGGAATCAATGAATGGAAATAACAATGTAGTGAAGATTATACTTACACAAGAGATAGTTTTTCTTGAAGAAGATGATCAATTTGCTCACTGCACGATAACTAGGTTTATGTTCGTGAGTCTTGATAGAGTAAAGTGGGTAGTGGAACTTCCACGGTGATCATTTCTTTCTTATCTTTTTATTACATTGCACGGATCCCTTGTATGAGGGATCCACTGGTTCAACCAGAGGATCCGGCATATCGGCAATTTGACGACAAGTGATCATTGATAATTTTTTTGGGTTTAATTTTTGCCTAGGGTTGATGTTTATTCTCTATAACTTATGGTTTGGGGTTTTGACGTGTTGTACTAGTCCTATTAGGCGAGGTTCCCTTTTTATGAATAAATCATAATTCTTTGGGAAGTTTTCAAAGATTATGATAAAATCCATTTATCACAATATGAGAAATCTCACATGAATACTTATTGACATAGATGAAATGTCAATAATCCTTATGTGAAGAGTGATGATCAAGGCTCTAAAAGTGAGATTTCATTATCACTAGTTTGTAATTTTTCTATAGAGAACAACGAAGAATACCATTCTTGATGATGAGTTCAATATAGATAACTACTTTAGTGATTTCTAAGAGGCGTAGACATTACTTAAACTTAATCATGATTAAACAATAGGGATGACTTTATTAATTAAAAAACATATAAAGAGAGAAATTTATTTGTAATTTATTAAATATTCTTTTTAGGAAAGAAGTGTTTGGAGAGATTTTCATGATCTTCTTGGGATGCTGAATCCTATTATGGAGAATTCTCAACAAGAAAAATATTAGAAAGATCTATCATTGTCCAATATTATAAAATATGATGATTTTAAAAGCGTGGCCTTTTGTTTTTAAGGAAATTCCTTCCTTGTAGTTTTCAATCATACATAGATCGTGTCAAGTTTTAAAGTACAATATACTCTTAAGAAATTTGGTAGCAAACTCACGATACCAATTGTAGAAAACTAAGAAATTTGAATAGTTTCTGGAATTAAAACTTCGTTTTAAAATATTTAGATAAACTTATCTCAATCTATTTAGATGTGTATGTTGGGCGTTGATAGATAAGTAAGTAAGTAGGTAATATAAAGGTAAAGAGTAAGAAACACAAAACCACGACACAAGTATTTATAGTGGTTCGGCTACAAGGACACCTTCCTTGCCTTACTCCGCTCCCAGAGTCACCTACTCGAGAGTTAAGTAATCACTACGACACGACTCCTTGTATGGCGGAGAAGCCTTCATACGTCGCCTACTCTTTTTCCGGTGCAAAGGCTAGACATCGGATTTTTCACAAGGTAGAACCAAACCTATTACTACGTCATACCTACACTTTATCCCGATTACAAGGCTAGAATCGAAGTTTCATTACAAAGGAGGAACTACTACTGAACACTACACAACACCTATCCCAAATGAGACCAACTCCTTATTACAACATCATCAAGGATATCAATATCCTTGGATACAACTTATCTCTATTTGTACATTGATACACCATATCGATTGTACACCCTTGGCATCCTTCGCTAATACCTTTCACTTGACCCTTTTGGCATCCTTCACTAATGCCTTTGACACGGACCTCGACACCTTTCACTAATGCCTTTGTCTTGACTCATTTGCCATCCTTCACTAATGCCTTGACACGGACGTTAAGCATCTTTCGCTAATGCCTTCGTCTTGACTCTTTCGGCATCCTTCACTAAAGCCTTTGACACAACACTTCAGGAGGAAGAAAGAACTATCAACAAGAGAACCTAAGTAGTCTTGATAATGACGAAGCATGGCAACTCATGGACTTGAGCTTGCTCGACTTCAAGAGGTTGTGATCTCGCCTTTAAAAGGAACCTAGAGAATCACACAAAAATAAACACAAACTACATGAAAGATCCTTTGGATCTTAGGTTAGAGATTTTACAATACTAGGAGAAAGTATGTGTGGAAGTGACCACCCAATTTAAGAAATGACTCACTATTTATAGAAGAAAATAAGCTACTATTCCACGGATCCCACAGATCCCTTACTTGAGGGATCCGTCTAGTGTAAACTGGGGAAACCATGGGACACTCCTCTTTGCCCATTGGTTTTGGGTCATGGGTCATGGGTTATGGGTCCTAGACTTTGGACCATGGGTATCCAAGTAGATACAATGTATCTAGTAGGTGCAATGTGTCTAGTCAATGGGTTATTGCATAACGGTATTCAAAACTAAAATTATCGTCGTCCGTATATCTATTGTATTTGAAAATATAGATCTAAAAAATTACATTGAATATTTTAATTATATGGCGCCCGTCAAGAATACTTTGGTACACCGCTAGTGTATATCTATACATTAAAAGAAAAGTTTATAATGAAAAGAATGGAAGCGGAAGGTACTGTCACATCACCAGCCAGGTTTCACCCCCCCACCCACCCACCCATAAAAAAAAATTTTTCCCAGAAAAAATTTTTTTGGGAAAATTTTTCCCATAAAATTTATTCGCTCACGGTTTAAAAATATCACCCCCAAAAAAAATTTTTTCCGCAAAAAATTTTTCGAATAAAATTTTTTTCTAAAATTTATTCGCATCACGTTATAAATATTGCATCCATCTAATTGGATGCGATTTTAACTTAACGCTAAAATCATGAATGATGTAGTAAATTTATACATGATGCAAGAACTTATAACCTAATGCACTTAAGTTATGGTGCATATTTATTATAATTCCGCATCATTCCAAAAGTGTAGAGTGGAAACACCGACGGGTGCCTTTGGCACCAACCATTGTCCTTACGGAATAGCTCCGGAACCTCCGCCTGGGCATTCCGGTGAGCCGAGCCAAGACTTGGACCCTAAGCTCTTATTCCACAAAGTCTCGGTGGCCAGGGTTTTCATGGGGCATTTAAACAAATGCCAAGGATTGGGACTTGAACTGGGTTTGACCCTACGAAGTCTCCACCATTGGACTAATGCCCATTGATAATTATGCATCATAGTTAAGTGGTGCATACATGATGAACTAAAATCAATGTTATAACCTTAAATGCACTAAAATCATGATTGTGATGCAAACTTTATAACGAATGCAAAACCTTAATGCCTAAAATCATAATTGGAAGAACTTATAACCTAATGCACTAACAAGTTTTGGTGCATCTTTATTATAAATTCTTGATCATATTAATAGGCATCAACTATGATGCACTAAAATCAAGGATAACATTAAGCACTAAAATTATGATTTGATGCAAACTTTATAACCGGATGCGAATTTATAACCTTGATGACAAATTCATAATTGTGATGCAAAAAAAATTTCGGGAAAAAATTTTACTGGAAGAGGTAGCGCAGGTAAAGCATGGATCAACACGTTGGAAAGTATCGCCAAAGGAAACGCTAAGAAGAGGGGGTTAAAAAAAATTTTTCCATAAAAAAATTTTTTGCAAAATTTTTTTCCCGCCAAAATTTATTATCGCATCACGCTTATAAAAATATCACCCCCAAAAAAAATTTTTTTCCGCAAAAGAAATTTTTTTGGGCAATAAAATTTTTTTCCGCCTAAAATTTATTCTTGCATCACAGTTATAAATATTGCATCACAATCATAATTGTGATGCGATCATTTATAACCTTAACTGACTAAAATCATGATTATGATGTAGTAAATTTATAACAGTGATGCAAGAACTTATAACCTTAATGCACTAATAAGTTATGGTGCATATTTATTATAAGTTACCGCATCATTCCACAAAAGTGTAGATTGGTGGGAACACTGACCCCGGGTGCCTTTTGGCACCAACCATTGTCCACCCCACGAATAGCTCAAGAACTCTCCGGCCCAGTGGGCCCAACTGGAGTGAGCACGAGCCAAGACTCGGACCCTAAGCTCTTATTCCACAAAGTCTCCAAAGGTGCCCAGTTTTGCGGAGGCGGTAATTTATACGAAGCAAATGCCAAGGATGGGACTTGAACTTGGGTCAATTGACTCAAGACAAGTGCTCCAAACCATCGGACTAATGCCCATTGATGTTATCGCATCATAGTTAATAGTTCAAAGCATCAACCATGATGAACTAAAATCAATGTTATAACCTTAAATGCACTAAAATCATGATTGTGATGCAAGAACTTTATAATCAGAATGCAATAACCTTAATGCACTAAAATCATAATCGTGACGCAAAGAATTATAACCTTAATGCACTAACAAGTTTTGGTGCATCTTTATTATAAGTTACTTGATTATATACAGCGATCAACTATGATGCACTAAAATCAAGGTTATAACATTAATGCACTAAAATTATGATTGTGATGCAAGAACTTTATAACCGTGATGCAAGAATTTATAACCTTGATGCACTAAATTCATAATTGTGATGCAAGAAAAAATTTGGCGAAAAAATTTTTGTTCAAAAAAAAATTTTTTGGCGGAAAAAATTTTTCTAGGGGGGTGGGGTATGGTGATGTGGCATGATGATGTGGCAAAGGTGACACATGTCACCTCCATATGCCTTCTCATTCTTTTCATTATAAGAAACTTTTCATAATAACCCAAACCTATATATATATATATATATATATATATATATATATATATATATATATATATATATATATATATATATATATATATATATATATATATATTGCTCGCTTTATATCATTTTATATGAGAATTGATACTTAATCGCTTAATTTTGTAAATCTCGCTTATTATCGAGAAATTGGTGAAAGTTAGCAATAATGGACGGTTGTGAAAAACTAGAAGGGATGTTGAATAGTTTCCGATTAAAACTTCGTTTAAAATATTTAGATCGACTTATGTCAATCTATTTAGATGTGTATGTTGGACGTTGATAGATAAGTAAGTAAGTATGTAATGTAAAGGTAAAGAGTAAGAAACACAAAACCACGACACAAGTATTTATAGTGGTTCGGCTACAAGGACACCTTCCTTGCCCTACTCCACTCCCCGAGTCACCTACTCCCTACTCCACTCCCCGAGTCACCTACTCGAGAGTTCGTAATCACTACACGACACAACTCCTTATGGCGGAGAAGCCTTCACAACGTCGCCTACTCTTTTTCCGGTACAAGGCTAGACACCGGGTTCTTCTACAAGGTAGAACCAAACCTATCACTACGTCGCCTACACTTTATTCGGTACAAGGCTAGATACTGAGTTCCATTACAAAGGATGAACTACTACTCAACATTACACAACACCTATCCCAAATGAGACCAACTCCTTATTACAACACCATCAAGGATATCAATATCCTTGGATACAACTTATCTCTATTTGTACATCGATACACCATATCGATTGTACACCCTTGGCATCCTTCGCTAATGCCTTTCACTTGACCCTTTTTGGCATCCTTCACTAATGCCTTTGACACGGACGTACGACACCTTTCACTAATGCCTTCGTCATGACTCTTTTGGCATCCTTCACTAATGCCTTAGACACGGACGTTAAGCATCTTTCACTAATTCCTTCGTCTTGACTCTTTCAAAGATCCTTCAAGAATGCCTTTGACACAACACTTCTAGGAGGAAGAAAGAACTATCAACAAGATAACCTCGAGAGTCTTGATGATGACGAAGCATGGCAACTCATGGACTTGAGCTTGCTCGACTTCAAGAGGTAGTGATCTCGCATTTAAGATGAACATAGAGAATCACACAAAACAAACACAACTATATAGAAAGATCCTTTGGATCTTAGGTTAGAGAGTTTACAATACTAGGAGAAAGTATGTGTGGAAGTGACCACCCAAAACGAAGAAATGGCTCACTATTTATAGAAGAAAATAAGCTACTGTTCCACGGATCCCACGGATCCCTTACTTGAGGGATCTGTCCATTGTAAACTGGGGGAACCGTGGGACGCTCCTCTTTGCCCATGGGTTTTGGATCATGGGTCATGGGTCATGGGTTATGGGTCATGGGTCCTAGACTTTGGACCATGAGTATCCAAGTAGATACAATGTATCTAGTAGGTGCAATGTATCTAGTCCATGGGTTATGGGTTAAATCCATGGGTCATGGATTATATCCATTTATGACTTATGCATGATGTCATGCCATGGGTTATGCTCCATGGGTATGGGTCATGGACTTTGGGTTAAACCCAACTACATTCAATGTATTTGGTCAATGGGTCAAATACTTAAACTTCTACCAATTAAAATATATACTAATTATGTATATATCTACCCAATATGTAAACACTAATTGTTGTACATATGTATTACTAAATCATGAAAGCACTATTAGTTGTTTAGTGTTTTGGTGAAAACGTAAGTGTGTTAGTAACTATTGGCTCAAACTAATTACGTATTTTATTTGTTTCGTTAAAATGATTTTACGCTTGTTATCGACCAAACATTAGAATATCGTAAAACATAAATAAACGCTTTTACGGATTATTTGTATTAACAATCTCCCTTTTGTTGATGACAAAACATAAATTATTTTAAGGAAAACTAAAATTCATAAAAGTTTGAATTGAGTTTTTACTTTTCTCTCCCTTTTGGTCGAAACAAAAGAGCGTTGAAAAGAAACTAACACCTTGTTTTAAGAAAAACATGTGAAAGAAAAATATGAAAAATATAAAGTAAGTGAGGAGAAGAATTCTCGACTTGGCTCCCCCTTGACGAGTTCATCCCTTTGTGAGGGCGTCAAGTAAGAAAAAATACTAAACTAGTGCATTGCAGTTATGTTTGCAAATTGTTTCGTCTTTGTGATGCATATGCTCCCCCTTGATGATTGCAACTTTGCAAGGAGGACGTCATGTAATCTTATGAGAATTATATTGCAAATGATTTTTGCAATGTATCGCTTGACACGAAACCCCTTAGCTTAGGGTGTCAAAGTCTTCACGTGTATATTTGAAAATCTACAAAACAAAGGTTAGAAAACAAGTATATAATACATAATTTCGCAAATAAGACTCAAGTTAGTAGTAAGCAAGTCTTTATTGCACGGATCCCACGATTCCTCTTTCGAGGGATCCGTCTAGGCAAAACAAAGGATCCGTCTGTCTGAAAGTTTAAGACATCAATGGTGATGTGAATAAAAGATGTCAACATCAAAATGAGATATGTAATAAGGGGCCAAGCATATACTCAAGATAATATGGCATAAAGCATGTAATTTCATTCAATAAAAATACAAGAGATGATCTACAAATCTCTAAAACTAAGAGAATGATTTAAACATGTAATATATTTTCTACTAATTATAATAAGTGACGAAAAACTTAAGAAGCATCAATGTGCTTGAATCTAAGGATGAGTAGACTTGTTGATTTGGTCCAATCGTTCAAGAAGATGATTAAATATGAAATGCAACTCATTTCGTATTTCTTGAACAAGTCCTTGGGTGATTTGACAATTAGAGCAATTATTGTCATGACTAGGAACCGGAGGAGATTGGTTGTTTTGAGGAGGCTCCACAAAAGATGGTGGAGGTACATTGAGCAATGTAGGATGAGGTTCTACTAAGAACGAAGGTGTTGATGCATGAGTTTGTGGTGGTAATGGAGAGTCCCCTATATGGTTAGATCTTTGGTGATTCCTTGTCTCCAAAGGTAGACTATTTGGTGATGTAGGTGGTTCCCTATTTAACGAGAAAGTTGGTGAATGGGAAGTCCTTGGTGGTGAGTGCTCTAATGAGTAGAGATTTGGATGGGAAAGAGGTTCGGTAAAGGAGTGTGGTCTAGGTTCTAGAAGTGAAGACTTAGGTGTTTTACTAGAACTAGGTGAGTTTGGTTTAGAGCTTGATGAAGCCTTTTCTAACTCGAAAGGTCTAATAATAATTCTTCTGGTTCTTTTGGCTATTGTTGATTGAGATTGTTGAGGTGGGATTCTAACATTTGGACTTCTTACGGGGTGATGACTCGGTGGATGATATCTTATGGACCATATGATTATTCCTTTTGGATGAACCTTTGGTTGAAGAGTTCTTGCTAGACACTTTAGTCATAGTGAAGTTGAGGATGTAGTAGGAGTCTTCAACTACTGATTTTTAGGATTGTGGTAAGAATGGTGACTTAAGCTCTTAAGAGTGTTTGGTTTATAAAGGATGAATTTGAGTTAATGAATTAAATTCATGACCACTAAGAAAGTTTGACATGCACCAAGGTCAACTATGGTGTTGTTTAGCTTTAGGGAATCATTAAATGGTAAGCAAAAGTGTTTAGATTACCAAAGATGGTGAGTTTAGCTAGTATGATGTGATCTAGGGGACTGGTTTGATGTAAAAGGGTCAGATTCGATATCCGCTTGCCTGCATCCCACTTGCCCTCATCGAGGGATCCGCTAGTTATAGCTCAGGATCCCACTATCACGACCAAGAGCTTCTTAGCAATTGTGCAAATTTTGCACTCTTAGCAAATGCCTATCCTAATCATTTCTACAATCAAGAAACATGTAACATATTGGATTCACATACACATCAAACCATAAGCAAAGTAGGCGCACACACGAGTTTTAGAGAGAAAGTTAGAGGTTTGGGAACTTTAGTGAGAGAAAGAAAATCTTATTATGAGCTCCAACTCTCTACCTTGGAAGGTAGAGAGTATTTATAGTCTTTACATAAATCGCCACCTATCGGGTGGGATCGGATCGCATACAGGTGGGTAAAGACCCGTCCGTCCTCCACGGTGTTACTTAAACTAAATACTACTTAACTTATATTAATCTACGACTACGAGCTTACTAACGATTACATATACTTGAGGTGACCGACTCTTTAATACTTGGATTTACTAAATCCTAACAATCTCCCCCTAAGGGAGGTCACCTCAAACATACACTAAAATTACATTGAATACAAACAGATATTACATTAAAAATTGTTCTTGCATTCTTGGTATAGTACTTTGCTCCGAAGCTCGTAGTCATTGATTCTTCACATTGCATGTTTGGTTAATCCAAGTGGAGGTCTTTTACTGATCCACGTGATAACGAAGTTTTGAGCCGCTTTGAGATCATCGCAAACATCAATCTCGACTCATCCATTGTGGTGTTGGTAGAAGTTGTGACTTTCGGACCGACATGCTCACATTCTCGATCATGATATCTTCTTATCGAGTAGCGAAGCTTTCGCTGATTCATGATATTGGCGCAACAGAGCGGTAAGCATGGAGTGATAATATCGTAGTCATTGATGCACTAATCATGATTTCTTTGAAATGAATGTGTTGTGTGAGCATGCGCTATGGATTGATCGCTCCATTCGATCGATGCAAACGTAGGGTGTTCCTCGCATAAAACAGCTTAGCAATAAAGCACACAAGAGTGTCTTTGATCACTTTTGTTGAATTGAGGCACGCCCACGGTTCCCGCTGATCAAGACAAGTATTGCTCGTGATCGTATAATTCAAGAATTTCCTTGACAGGGTTTCGATTCGTTTCTAGCCGCTCAAACCGAACGCCTCAAAGAAGACAACACGGAGTGAGTGAACCAAATAATTGAGATTCACCGATTGATAAGAAGAGATTTGAAAACAATCGCATCGCTCAATAGAAATTGTTTTTGCAATACAACGAAGGTTTTGATGAAAATCAATTATCAATCATAAACACCTTTATTTTGAAATATAAGTACACGATCGATGTGCTAAAGAAAAGAGTTTTTAAGCACAATGACCGGTTTTTCAAAGGTATCCGTCAATCCATAACTCGAACTGTGATTGATTCAAAAGATTGAATCGCCCCATTGTTTCTCGTCGGTTGTCACATGGTCGATCTTTTGAAAAGATCTCACATGTCACCTACCGTGAGCTTGTTTTATGTTGGCTCCGTAAGGCTTTCCATCTTCATTTTGAATATTTTACATATCACTCGGATGTTCCGCAATACCACAAGGATAATGCGTAGGACTCATAAGATATAATCTCTTCCACATTGTGTGAATGAGAGTCTTCATTGAAAGTGTCCTAAAGAGATTTATTGATGATCTCGTGGCTCTAGACTCAATTTGTGCATATTTGGATCCTATATCGAGACTAGGAGAGGGTCTCTTCTTCAATATCAACAATCTCTAAAGAGAGTCGATAGATTATGTCGGTTCCTCGTGAGAATGAAACAAGTCCTTTTAAGAGGAACTTGAGTGGTTTGGGAAGTTGAAGTGCGGCCGTCCTTTGTCTATGACGCCTTGTCTTCAATACCGATGTTACCTTGGTAACCACCAAGAGTATATGAATTGAACCGGTTTACGCCCTAAGGTTGAATAAATGGAGGCTATTTATTTTCACCCTTTTCACATTCAATTCTTTTCATTCTTCAACCCCTTCAAGCTTACCGAGACTTCATGACTAGAACCTTGTTGGGTTTATTCCAAGACTAGTTCGCCTTAGTCCGCACTCTTCCCACATCTCATTTTTCTCCTTTTTTTCAATATACCTAAGGACTTCTACACTATCTAGTGGATTGTCCCTGGGTAGATCCCTCCGGTTCTGGTGGATCATGAGAACAAATACCTAACCTTATCATCCTTATATCACCATACACAAAGTAAAGTTGGTCTGTCTATTTGGTATTGTTCATCTGCCATTTTGGAACCAATTGAAAATCAATCCAGATACTTATGATATATTATCAAAGCATTTTGTACCTGAATTATTTTTGATATTTTTAGAACAAGAGCTCCCCCTCAACATGTGCATCAAGTGAAATCGTTTTGCACACGGAGGCAAGAGAAAGAATTAACTTCTTTGATTACCATTTTCTAAAAGATATCAACATCACTTCCCTGATCAAAACAAGTAGATAAAGCATATAAGGGAGGATGAGGTTTTCATAAGCTTGCTCCCCTCAATATGTGCCTTGAGGTTTGAAAGAGTTTTGCACATACAAGAGGGAACAGATTGCACATTGAAACAAATTGATCCAAAAATAAAGTCCGAGTTATTTTTTTCAAATCAATTAGTTTTCATTAGATAGTAAGGATTAGTTTAAAGAATCAGAGCATTAAATTTGAAAACCAAGATAAAGCATGGCTCTGTTTTTTCTTTGAAAAGCGGGTTACTGCCTGGAATGACAATAAACAATTTTTCTCTTTCTCCCATTTTTTTTTAATATGAAAATTAGAACAACATCTAAAGTCCCGTGTCATTCTTTGAATGACATCACAAAGATCGTAGATATTATCGAATAGAAAAAAACATGACAAAAGACAATATTTTTCAAATTTTCAAGTTTTTCCATTTTATATTTTTATATATATATATTTTTTGAAAGTTTTATATTTTTCTATTTGCTTTTTTGAAGGTTTTGTAATTTTGTATTTTGCTTTTTGAATAGATATATACAAGAGATAGATGAAGAGAACCTTTATTCCTCTTCTTCCTCTTGAAGAAGTTTGAGTGTTTCCGTTGTAGGCTCTTAAGACCAAGTCGTGGAAGTATAAACTCAAACGTTCTCTAGGAAGAGCTTTGGTGAAGATGTCGCTAACCGGTATTCGGTCCTCACAAAGTAAAGTTCCACCACACCGCTTTTCAACTTGTTCCCGATGAAATGATGTCGAATGTCGATGTGCTTTGCTCTTGAGTGTTGTACGTTGTTGCATGAGAGAGCAATAGCACTTTATTATCACAAGATGTAGGTATTTTGTTGAATTCAAAGCCATAGTCGATAATTGGGATCTCATCCATAGGATTTGAGCACAACAAGATGACATGGCTATGTACTCAAGATGTGTAGAGGAAATAGAAGTACTCATTTGCTTCTTTGAAGACCACTCACAAGCTTATCACCCAAAACTTAGCACCTCCTTATGTGCTTCGACGTATCTTGACATCCCGCATGATCAACATCCGCATAGGTCGTTAGTGACATACCGGTGTCCTTCGGGTACCATAGTCCCATATTGATGGTTCCTCGAGATACCGAAAGACCCGCTTAACCGCCTCAAGGTGCTTTTAGTAGGCTTAGCTCGATATCTAGACACATGCACACAAATGAACAAGATGTCTGGTGCGCTAGTCGTGAGGTACATCGTGGATCCAATCATGCTACGATATTTTGTTTGATCTACCATGATCCCGAGTGGTCCTCATCCGCCTTTGTTCGCTCAATCATGGGAGTGTCAATGGTGTCACATGATACAAATCCAAATTTCTTTAAAATCTCATTAGCATATTTAGATTGATTTATAAAATGCCTCCGGACTTTGTGAAATTTGTAATCCCAAGAAAATGACATTTGTCCCATCATTGACATTTGAAATTGGAACCCATTTCATTTGAAAACGGTCACATTCATTGGGGTCACGAGGCAAAGATAATATCATCAACATAAATTTGAACGTGAATTAAATGTTTGCACGACTTCCGGTGAACAATGTCGGATCAAATGCTCCTTTGTCAATCCAATGGATAGAAGAAACTTTGACATCGTATCATACCATGCCCCAGAGCTTGCTTTAAACCGTAAAGGGCCTTTTTCAAGCGATAGACATGAGTATGATGCTCGATTCACAAAACCCTCTCGGGTGGTCGACGTAAACCACCTCTTTTAAATCTTCATTCGTAGGCGCTTTAACATCCATCCGATACACAACCATATTCTTGCTAGCAAAGATTAGCCAAGAAGATTCGATTGCTTCAATACGAGCAACTGGGGCAAATGATTCTTCAAAGTCGATACCCTCCTCTTGACGGTATCCTTTTGTGACCAATCGAGCCTTGTTCTTTAACACATCACCATGCTCATCAAGTTTCACTTTGAAGATCCATTTTAGAGCAATGATCATAGCACAATCTGGAGCATGTACTAATTCCCATACATCAAGTCGATCAAACTCATGAATTTCTTCTTGCATAGCATTGAACTAGTTGTCTTCATTCATGGCGGTTTTAACATCTTTTGGTTCGATCTTAGAGAGTACAGAGTTGAAGAAGCACCATAAGGCATCGGTTGCCGCTTGTTTCCGTGTGATACCGGACGAGAGGATTTCAATGATGTTGTCTAATGGATGATCGTGAGTCCATTTTCCGAGGTGTTCATGTGGTCATTGTTGAGGGATCAAGTAGTAGAGTCGATGTCTCCTCAAGAAGATGGTTCGATGATGATTCAGAGCAAATATGTTTTCAAATGGAGCATCTTCGTGGAGTAACAAAGGATTAACTTCATCATTGATGCGTAAAGGCTCCATGATGTACATTTGAAGATTGATGATTTGTTGATGAGACAGAGTGATCGCAGCAGCACTTCTTGACTTAGTGATATTGAGACCAAGGATTGACTTCATTCATGTGGATATGAGCAACCTCATGTGGAATTGACAATTCATTAGCACTTGGCTCATAGTGTTCATCAAACATCGGATCAAATAATTTCTTCAAATCATCTTCATTGGAGGTACATATGGAGTTCTTTGGAGAGGAGTTTGGTACAAGTGATGAGCCAATGGACTGCTTTTGAAGAGCGGGTCCAGAATGGATTGTCCAGAGCCATATGACCGGTCACCATCGAACGTAACATGAATTGTTTCCATGATATTTCGGGTTCTTTTGTTGTAGATTCTCAGAACCCTTCTTGTTTGGTGCATAACCAACAAAACTCCAATATCCGCTTTTGCTCTTAATTTTCATAAGTCTTGACCATCATTCGTTGGATAACACAAGGCACCAAACACACGTAGGAGAGATCGGGTTTTCGCTATGAATAAGTTCATATGGAGTTTTTCCATAAGAGGTGTGAATAAGGGAACGATTTTGGGTGTAGCAAGCAAAGTAGCAATGGCTTCAACCATAGAAACATTGGAACCTTCAATAAATTAGCATTGTTCTTGCGGCTTCCACAAGAGTTTGATTTCGTCTTTCAACTACACCGCTCGCTGAGGAGTTCGTGGAACACTTCTTTGATGACCGATTCCAACACTTTCATAAAACCGAATTAAGTCTTTGTTAACAAACTCGTACCATTGTCGGCTCGGATAATTCGACTATATTGTTGAGTCGAACATCAAGTTGTTTGATTAGTTTGATGATGACATCCGGAGTTTCATCCTTTGTCCTCAAAAACTTTACCCAAGTAAATCGAGAGTAGTCATCAACAACTACTAGAATGTATTTCTTCCCATTTATCGCTTGCACTCTCATTGGTCCGCATGCATCCATATGAAGGGTATGAAGAACTTCCATTACCGAATTTGTGGGTTTTGGTTTGTGAGCATATTTCGTGCTTTTACCCAATTGGCAAGTGAACAAAGATGATCTTTTCATATTTTAACTGGTAAGCCTCGACAAGATCCTTTCTCGAAAGGTTATTAATGGTGCCAAGTTCAAGTGATTGAGACGACGATGCCATAACCATGATTTTGTTTTAGAAGCCTTTGACAGTAAGCAGATTGGAGAAAACTTCATTATGTCTTCGATAGAGATGGTGTATAGGTTAGAACCACGAGTACCTCTTAATAATTCCACACCATCTAGTTCTCTAACGAAGCAAGTATGTTTTCTAAAGGCCACCTCTAGATCGGAATCACATAATTGACCAACAGAGAACAAATTATGACCAAGACCTTCCACATAATATACCCTTGAAATTACACTTTTACCAACCACATAATCTCCATAACCCATAATAGCTCCAAAATGGTCGTTCTCGAATCTAATCGTCTCCGATGAATTTACTCACGAAGTTCATGAGCATGACCGTCTCCAAATATATGCTTGGAACACCGAGTCCGTGTACCACGTAATCGATTTGAACGATCCGCAGCTGAACATGTAAAAGAATGGATAATCGGATAATTGGGATCCCCATGCAAGAATGGGTTCCATTTGGTTAGTAACGATGATTGGAACACCCACATCGAAATAGAAGCAATGGAATCATTATGAATAGATGTTGTACTAGTGTCCGTATTTGCCCTATTCAAAGTATGTTCACTTCTTAAGGAATAGTTCTACCAAGAGGCATCCATTTTCTAGTGGGCATTGTCTCGATTAATCTTATGGCCAACAGTATCCATTGATAACCTATCTTACTAAATGTTCTTCCCGTGGTTTCCACCGTTTTCTAACTTTCTTTCGCCTTTGCCTTTTAGCTTTCTTAGAATGATTTTTTGCATTAACAATATTAACTGGTATTTGACCGCATTAGACAAAGCATTCACACCACATTTATGATTAGTAACAATTCACGCAGACATCATTACATGGTTTGCAAATAGTATTAGAATTGAATTAATTACAAGACGCCTATGGCTAATACTAGAATCAACACGATTCGCTTTATTCAAATTCTCCTACGGTGATCTTCTACTTTCTTCCAATGCACATTCTTAGCTTGCGAGGCCCTATCATTCCTTGTATTGTCTTGAGACTTTGACCGCCGCTTTAATGTCACCGATTAATCCTGTAGAGGAACGGAACATTAGTTGGTTTTGCTACTTTTGCCTTTCCTGCTTTGATGTGCCGGGATGTGAACTATTCAAGGACATTGAGGTTCACTTTTTAACACCGGAGGTGTTGGGATCGAACTATTTGAAGGCCTACTAAAGTTCACATTCATAACATTGGGCATTGAATGATTTGTATACATGGCATTAGGCATAGAATGTGGTATCAAGGGGTTGACTTGCTCACCTAGGGATTTAGGGCATATTGTAATTAAGCATTCTAGAAGTTCTTGAGATAGTTTGGCATATAAGCATGCATGACCAATTGCATTATCAAGTGGTTTCTCTAACTTATCCTCTTCTACAATCTCACGGAGACATTCGAGACTATCCTTAAGGTATGAGAAATATGTTTGAATGGCAAGTTTGTTATTCCTAAGGTGAGGAGGAACATAATTCATAGACAAAGCATATTTATTACAACCATGCACCTTTGATGCACCATTCTCCCATTGGTCATTGGCATTTTCCCTTTTACCCGACTCTTCGATTCTCAATTTCCTTTTGCAACGGGTTATTTGTTCATTATTTTTATTACGAGTGACTTTTATTGACTCAAATAACTCATTGAAATGACGTTTAACCTTTTCATTTTCTTCTAGAAAACTCTCATTTTCCTTTGTAAAGCATTGACCAAGTTTTGAAGATGAAAATTTTGAGAATTCGAGAATCTAAAGGAGGAGGCATTTGGGAGCCCGACACATTGTTCATTTCACCCTTTAATTGAGAGATTTCGCTTTCAACTTTCTCGATCGTGATACAATGAGCTCGAACTGCTCATCACGCTTGCTAATTTCAAAATCGCATCAAATTCGGGAACATCCAAAGATGTCTTGATATTTGAGGTTTTAACATTTTCTTTCGATGTTGATATTTTAATTGCAAAGCAAGATGCTCAACTTCTAATTTAGAAAACTGCTTTTACCGGTTATCATGATCATCCTGCTCAACTTTATCATGCGCTTTAGAGTTAGTTTTTCAAGCTCAATGACACGATCATGGGAGACTTTCGAGTAACAGATAATTCATGAAATCGAGAAGCATTAATGGAACAATTAAGTAGCGATGTAAAACACATCTTGAGTAATACATTCGTAAATAAGAGTCTCATTCAATGTTTGCAAGTTCTTCCTCTCAATCTCATTGTATTTTAGTGCTCGCTCATAGTCACTAACCTCAACTATCATTGCATCAAATTCCTTTTCCATTCCTTTAATATCTTAATCTATCCCTTTTAAGACTCTCAAATTGATCTTTTAGTTGTTTAAAGAAAGGCATGACCTCGCTTAGATAGCATTCTTTTGTTTGCTCAAACCCTTTCCCTTCAAGAATCCCAGCTGGTGTGATCCTTTTCTTACAAGTTTTTCAAAATCGACAAATAGTTGAAAAATAACATATTGACCGATTAAGGTCTTGCTCTTAGTGGCAATAGTCCTAGGAACTAAATGCATTGGTGTATTTGGAGGATACACATCATTGCAGCATTTTCCTAAGGGAGGGTTTGTTTCAACAAGATTTTCGACTTTTTGCTTATCTAAGTCCTTTTTCCGTAAAACTTGTTCGGTGTCAACAACGTTTGAGGCTTAAATTTGTTTAAGGAGATCCAGCTTTTCCTTCTTGTAATCATGGGGTTTGATCATTATGTTATTCTTTTTACATTCGTGGTCTTCAAGCTTCTTATTCATTTTCTCTCTAGATGCATCATCTAATTTTCTATTTTCCTCAGTGCACTCAACGCAACTAGGTCTCTGTCTAGGTTTAAGAATCTCATTGCCATCATAGATTACATTATGGGCATCTCTAGCCTTTTTAACAACCTCTGGATTTGGTTCCTCAACAAGAGGAGTACTATGTTTATCACTCAAAACTCGTGCTTAGTGATTAAGTGGCGCAATCAATGGTATTTCCTTGTACGCATAACTTATTTTCAAGCTTATTTTTCAAGGTTTTAGATTAGAAAAATCATTTAAAAGTTTTGATTCCTTAATCGAATTCTTGCTTAAGCATTTTAACATTTTCTTGAAGTTCTTGTTTTTGCTTAGCAGCTTTAGAAAGCTTTTCTTGTAAGGAGTTTAACTCTTGTTTTAATACTTCTTCTCAAAACCTACTTTATCTAATAGTTGTACGCATTTGGTCATCCATTTCCTGCTCACGAGTGGTTAACTCAAACTTAGCTCGTTGTTCATAACTAGGAACACGTTCTTTATAGGCATTAAGTTCGTAGATAACAGACTCATCAGGGCACATGCAAGTATTCATCAAAAGCATAGTCATCATTGATCGCATAAGATACATCACTTGGTACAATCTCACCTTCACTTTGTTTCACATATTGATCATATGGGACAACATTGACATTACCCATATTTTCAATATCCGACTCAATAATTACGCTTGATTGTACTTCATCATGTATCTTTGCTCATCAACTTCATCGTATAGTTTTAGTACCTCGAAATGATATTGTCTTTGGATGGACCAGCTTGTGGTGATGAAGAGACTTTAGAAGGACCATTGGAGAAATGCTAGCCATGAAAATTGTTTGTGCAGAGGTTCATCATCAACGCCGAGTCGTATGCATCACAATCAACGACTTGAAAGGCATTCGATGATTGTGGCCTATCTCTGAATTGGTCGCTCATCCACATCAAGATCATATGTCTTGGCATTTCCTCGAAGAAGAAACAAAGAATTCCTCTTCATCCAAAGTCGCACCATTATCCCGAGCTTGCACAAGCAACATCTTATCCTCAAGTACTCGCATTTTGATGGCGTTTTGGTGATGCGCAGCCTTGCAATATGTCCTTCACCACCACGCTTGTAACACTTGATCGGCTTTACTTGTCCTTGATTTCCATTCCTTCCCTATTCGATTTGCAAAGAAATCCTCTACCGACTCCACCTCTTCCTTGTTCATACCGCCTTTCTTAAACCGGTCGCACCATAACTTTCCCATCTCGACAAAGGGCTTGATTGTGTGGATTGGATGCGCTCGAGATTGTTGTTGTTTGTGGAAGAGAGTTCATGTTTTGACTAATCGAAGAGCCATTGATTAATGAAGTTTCCACATGTGCATCAACATCGCCTTGTTTGAACATAGGATCGGAATGAGTTTGTGATTACCATTACCCATGGGTATAACTTGAGATGCTTTGGTGGTAATTCCAATGTTTGAGTAGAAGGCGCTTGAATCATTCGATGAGCTTGTCTCTCCTGGTTGGTTTTGAACCGATTAAGAATCCTTTTTCAAACATAGCATGTCTCTCATTCGAAGAAGGAATGCATAGAGTTGCTCATAGTTTGTATTCTTCAATCCTTTGGTTAGCTTCACGTAAGTGACAAACTTGTGCCATTCGGGATTCATGTTGTTTACAAATTTAGAGTTCAACTGAATGTTTGGCATGGTCATTCGATGTTCCTCATGTCATTGACAAGCTAGTGGAATCTCACGTAATACTCATAGACGCCTCATCCGGTTTCATCTTAAAGTGCTCAAACTCATCATAGAGTTGTGATTCTCTATCTTCCATAGTTAATTCGTAACCGATGTAAGCATCTTGACATTATCCCACACGCCTTGGCTTCGGTGTTGTGATTGATTAGCTTGTAGATATATTTTGGAAGACCTTGAAGTACGATGTTGAAGCCCGATATCGATCGAATCTCTTTTCTCCTTATCATCGAGCTCATCATATGTCTTTGGTCCGTCTATTCCATAGATCATTGTTCCATCCGCACCGTATCAATTAAGTCTCTTGTAGTCTCAATCGATAAGATCCTTCATCAATTGATTTGATAATGTTGACCCCATTTTCCTTTCCAATACAATACCCGATTCTTTGAGCCCAAGAGTCGTAGTCGGTTCATCAAGCATGGGTGGACGGTATCCGAACCACCGCTTGAACATCCTCGGCACAAAGTGGAGATGATTGTAGGTACGCTGGTAGACATGTTTAAAGATTACACGGATTTTATAACTCTATGATTAAACAGGAAATAGATTCTTTCACGGATTTTACTAAATCAAGAGAAACTATATTACAAACAAAGTTAACCAAGTCGCTAAGATTCCTTGAATCAAGTCGCTAAGAACCAAGTTGCTAAGACAAGTCGCTAAGTTCCAAATCGCTATGAATTTTGACAAAGAAGTCGCTATGCACCAAGTCGCTAAGAGATCAAGTCGCTAAATAGCAACTCGCATCGGGTCCAAATCGCTAACACCAAGTCGCTAAGAAACTTAAGAACAAGTCGCTATCAAAATTGAAAGCAAGTCGCTACCTTACCAAATCACACCGTAGTGGAGAATCCACCAACAGATTTCTTTTGTCGGCTTGTCTCTAAAGGCAAGTCGCTAGGACCAAATCGCTACCACAATACACTACAACTCGCTACATTTACGAAGCAAGTCGCTACCAAGAAAATTACACCGAGAGCCAAGTCGCTAACTTGAAAACTTCCAAAACACACTTTTCAATCCAAAATA
The DNA here is from genome assembly GCA_022545495.1 of Chrysanthemum lavandulifolium. Taxonomy (NCBI): domain Eukaryota; kingdom Viridiplantae; phylum Streptophyta; class Magnoliopsida; order Asterales; family Asteraceae; genus Chrysanthemum; species Chrysanthemum lavandulifolium. The sequence continues at coordinate 114,081,804 of CM040244.1, forward strand.
ACCGAACCACGATGATTCAAGCCTTCCAAATCAAAACCTAAACACTTGTGATGATCCTAAGCACAAAAGTACAATCAAAATCCAAACTTTAACACTAGAAATCAACCAATGATGCAAAACCACTAAACTTTCTCAAACTCAAAACCACTAGAAATCCAAAGATATGTAAGAGATGATCTAACCATGGCTCTTGATACCATTTGTAACATATTGGTTTCACATACACATCAAACCATAAGCAAAGTAGGCGTAAACAAGAGTTTTAGAGAGAAAGTTAGAGGTTTGGGAACTTTAGTGAGAGAAAGAAAAATCTTATTATGAGCTCCAACTCTACCTTGGAAGGTAGAGAGTATTTATAGTCTTTACATAAATCGCCACCTATCGGGTCGTGGATCGCATACAAGGGTAAAGACCGTCCAGTCCTCCACGGTGTTACTTAAACTAAATACTACTTAACTTATATTAATCTCGACTACGAGCTTACTAACGATTACATATACTTGAGGTGACCGACTCTTTAATACTTGGATTTACTAAATCCTAACAAAACACATGAAAACAACAAGTATAACGCATAGCAAGTGGGGGAACTAAAGTAATCAAAATGAGTGACAACGACTACTTGAATGAGATCAAGTCGTCGTAAAATCTCATTTTACTAGCTCCTAAGTTAAAGTGTCTAATGCCAAATCATGGCAACTCCTACAAGCTACATCCTAATCTACATAAATATTGTTAAGATGTTTATGCACCATTGTTTTAGAAATTGTTTCACAAATTAAGGTCTTATGACCTTACCTTCCATCCACACCTCCTTCCATTTCACATCCGCTTTCATCTCCATCTTCATCCCCTTCACTCTTCATCCCACCATCTCTACTTTTTCTTCAAGAAGTTAGCAAAACACTTGAATATCCTTTAGTTTGTTGCCACTCTTGTGAAGGGCTTGGAATATCCGCAATTGATTGATGTATTCTAAAGGGTTGAGATCGGTGTTGCCAAGGGGTTGCTACTTCCTTCTCAATCTCTTTCATCCAATGAATCCATTGGTGGGTGAGGTCTCTTGCCATCCACCATGATCCTTGTAGTCTTTCCATAGGATAGAGGCACCATGACCTTGTTGCAAAAACTATGGTCAAAGGAATAAGGAGAAGGATCTAGAGCAAAGACGAAGTTTGCTAGATAGGTCGTGAGCATTGCATAAGGGAGTACCATCTTGTCCATGCTTTTCACACTCGTCATTCTTTTACCATGTAATAATTGAGGTTGAAGTGAGTGCCGGTCACAAGGCAATAAATCATGAAGCTCAAGCACGCATTGGGATGATCTTTGTTCCTCCCAAGCAAAGCACGCTCTCCCTTACCACGAGTTCCCATTTCTTGTACAACGGAACATTTCAAAGCTCCATTTGAAATGGATCCCTATAGATCACCTTGAGTTTCTCGTGACCCTTGATGGAGATGCTCTTTCCATGAAGACGGTATCCCTTACCGTGGTTGCTTCCGAGATGACCGTGAAGTATACTTCATGATGATCTACCATGTCATGTAGCTCATGAATGTCCATTCGTTAGAAAACATACACACTCCTTGATATTGGACACGAAGTATCCTTCCAAATTCTATAAGAGTGAGAGTGTACTCGTGCTCATTGATGATGAAGGCTATTGAAATGGTCCCGTCTTCATTCGAAAAATTCTCATTGTCTTGTAAAACTCAAGCACGAACACCGGACAAATTTTCTCATTAATGTCCAAAAGACAATCAAAGTTAATTCCTCCAAAGACTTGTCGAATGTTGGTGTTGTTGAGGAATGATGGTTCAACCACTCGGCCTTCATGAAAGACCCTCTTTATAACATCTTGAAGGCTTTCCTATCTTCCGGCTTAAGTCTTCCTTACGATGATACATTGAGATGTAGTGGGCGGTGTCATGGTAATCTTGTTGGCGGTTGCTAGGCATGATTTTTCCTATACATCAAAACCACAATGTGGAGTTAATTGTGTGAATAGTAACCTAATGGGATTGATCACAATTTTCTCAAAACATTTTCATTAAATTTAAGGAATGAGTTTAATTTGTATTAACAATGTTAATTCTTTGATTTAGATTATCTTAGAAAACAATGTGGTAACAAATTGTGACAAACCCATTTGAGCTCAACTTCTAAAGATGAAAATTGTAATCCTAGGAATCAAGGAATGGAAATAACAATGTAGTGAAGATTATACTTACACAAGAGATAGTTTTTCTTGAAGAAGATGATCAATTTGCTCCTGTGAACAGTAACTAGGTTTATGTTCGTGAGTCTTGATAGAGTAAAGTGGGTAGTGGAACTTCCACAGTGATCATTTCTTTTTTATGATGTCTTCTGTTGCACGGATCACGGATCCCTTGTATGAGGGATCCAGCTAGTTCAAGCACGGGGATCCGGCATATCAGCAATTTGACAGCTTAAGTGATCCTTGATAATTTTTTTTCGGGTTCTAATTTTTGCCTAGGGTTGATGTTTATGCTCTATAACTTATGGTTTGGGGTTTTGACGTGTTGTACTAGTCCTATTAGACGAGGTTCCCTTTTTATGAATAAATCATAATTCTTTGGGAAGTTTTCAAAGATTATGATAAAATCCCATTTTATCACAATATGAGAAATCTCACATGAATACTTATTGACATAGATGAAATGTCAATAATCCTTATGTGAAGAGTGATGATCAAGGCTCTCAAAAAGCTGAGATTTCGTTATCACTAGTTTGTAATTTTGCCTATAGAGAACAACGAAGAATACCATTCTTGATGATGAGTTCAATATAGATAACTACTTTAGTGATTTCTAAGAGAGCGTAACGACATTACTTAAACTTAATCATGATTAAACAATAGGGATGACTTTATTAATTAAAAAAATATATAAAAGAGAGAAATTTATTTGTAATTTATTAAATATTCTTTTAGGAAAGAAGTGTTTAGAGAGAGATTTTCATGATCTTCTTAGGATGCCCAAATCCTATTATGGAGAATTCTCAACAAGAAAAATATTAGAAAGATCTATCATTGTCCAATATTATAAAATATGATGATTTTAAAACGTGACCTTTTGTTTTTAAGGAAATTCCTTCCTTGTAGTTTTCAATCATACATAGATCGTGTCAAGTTTTAAAAGTACAATATACTCTTAAGAAATTTGGTAACGAAGCTCTGATACCAATTGTAGAAAACTAAGGGGGGCTGAATAGTTTTACCGATTAAAACTTCGTTTTAAAATATTTAGATCGACTTATGTCAATCTATTTAGATGTGTATGTTGGACGTTGATAGATAAGTAAGTAAGTAGGTAATATAAAGGTAAAGAGTAAGAAACACAAAACCACGACACAAGTATTTATAGTGGTTCGGCTACAAGGACACCTTCCTTGCCTTACTCCACTCCCCGAGTCACCTACTTGAGAGTTCGTAATCACTACACGACACAACTCCTTATGGCGGAGAAGCCTTCACAACGTCGCCTACTCTTTTTCCGGTACAAGGCTAGACATCGGATTCTTCCACAAGGTCGAACCAAACCTATTACTACGTCGCCTACACTTTATCCAGTACAAGGCTAGATACCGAGTTTCATTACAAAGGAGGAACTACTACCCAACACTACACAACACCTATCCCAAATGAGACCAACTCCTTATTACAACATCATCAAGGATATCAATATCCTTGGATACAACTTATCTCTATTTGTACATCGATACACCATATCGATTGTACACCCTTGGCATCCTTCGCTAATACCTTTCACTTGACCCTTTTTGGCATCCTTCACTAATGCCTTTGACACAGACCTACGACACCTTTCACTAATGCCTTCGTCTTGACTCATTTGGCATCCTTCACTAATGCCTTAGACATGGACGTTAAGCATCTTTCACTAATGCCTTCGTCTTGACTCTTTCAGCATCCTTCACTAATGCCTTTGACACAACACTTCTAGGGAGGAAGAAAGAACTATCAACAATAGAACCTAAGTAGTCTTGATAATGACGAAGCATGGCAACTCATGGACTTGAGCTTGCTCGACTTCAAGAGGTTGTGATCTCGCCTTTAAGAGGAACCTAGAGAATCACACAAAAACAAACACAAACTACATAGAAAGATCCTTTGGATCTTAGGTTAGAGATTTTACAATACTAGGAGAAAGTATGTGTGGAAGTGACCACCCAAAATGAAGAAATGACTCACTATTTATAGAAGAAAATAAGCTACTGTTCCACGGATCCCACAGATCCCTTACTTGAGGGATCCGTCTAGTGTAAACTGGGGAAACCGTGGGACACTCCTCTTTGCCCATGGGTTTTGGGTCATGGGTCATGGGTCCTAGACTTTGGACCATGGGTATCCAAGTAGATACAATGTATCTAGTAGGTGCAATGTGTCTAGTCAATGGGTTATTGCATAACAGTATTCAAAACTAAAATTATCGTCGTCCGTATATCTATTGTATTTTAAAATATAGATCTAAAAAAAAATTCGCTGAATATTTTAATTATATGGCGCCCAACAACAAGAACGATATGGGTACACTGCTAGTGTATATCTATACATTATATATAAGAGGAGACATCACATCCAATAATGCCACGTCATAATTCCATGTCATCGAAATTAATGCCACCTCGACAATCAGAATTTAGGTGATTTTCGCAATTTGGATAAAAATTTTGGGTATTGCAAGAATCGAACTTGAGCCTCTACATTCACAAAGGAAGACTCCAACCAATGAACCAACCCAGATTTTTGTGTTAGATAAATCAAAACAATAATGTCAGGCTTAACTAACTCCTCATTCTATGAATGCAATTTAGAAATTCAAATAAGCTAAAAATATGCGATTATCGGTTTCTCGCCCATCTAATTCCTTTTCTTTGGCACAATAAAATTAATGATTTCTTCAAGCCCAAGCACAACCCTATTCGGAGGAAAATTCAAGATCTCAAGATGCGATTTCAAAAATCAACCCATCTTAATTAATAAACCCTAATTTACAAATTGTAAGTAAAAATTCTGCATTTGAAATCATCAGTGATCATATTAGGTTTTTTATTATATTTCACACTTATTATGCATTACTAATTACTAATGATTTATTGCGTGTTTTTTAAATTAGGTATTCAAATTGGAGATTGGAATTCACTATGCACCTTATTATCTGGTATAGTTTTAATCTCTAATTTTAATTTTTATACTTATGGTTAGTTTTAGCCCCCAATTTGAAAGTGATTCATGATATTAGTTTATGCACGCAACATGTTTGATGAAATCACCAGGCTTACGATGAATAAATTAATTATCTTTGGTGAATTCGTTTTGCCTTTCTTGCACATTGGATATTATGGCCGAATATTTGAAGCCATAAACAAGACCAAGGGTGGTTTTTTGAGGTATATCATACATATCATAATGCAAATTCATTGGTGTTATTCTCAATTGAAGACTTGCATTCACCGTATTTTTTCTAAACCCTAATATGTTCAAGTACACACGATAAGAATATTGATTGGTCAGTCTTTATGTCAAATATCAATTATCATTCTCTCAATGCATACATTAACTAAGTATTATATATAATTTTTTCTCTACATGAATATGATGATCGTGAATATGCAATTCTTTGGGCAAATAATAAAAAGGTTATGAAAGCACTGAATGTAAGAGAGGTATGTTAATTTGTTAACCAATAAACTTCAATTATGTATGTATAGAGTAAAAATGGCATCTCATGAATATATAATGTTATATAATAATATCAATTGGGAATCAGGAAGCTTGAACTTTTAATATGACCTGGTCAATGAGTTTTTGACGACAAGGTGAACAAAATGTTAAGACAGATTCATAATATATTTTTTGAAAAACCTATGAATCAAGGGATCTAAATTTGAAAGAGATTTAGTATGATGAGAGTCTTATGTTAAACATACATAAGACAAAAAAATGGACTTACCACTTCATTATGGTTGCCAATGTTCAGGATGATGATATGAAGCTTAAGGTGAATTTGAGGTTATCATGGTTCTACCTAAATTGTTATCAAGCTATTTCGAAGGTAAGAATTTATGAATCACCTTAGTTTATGTTTTGGTTTAAATTCATTGTGGGGGTTTTGAATTAATGGTCATTTTAAGAGATTATAGAATGGGTTATGATGATTCCATGGGTGCTGCTGACACTACGACTGATATTAGTCGTGCATTAGATCATATGGTGGGTGCTTCGTCTCACACTAATGTTTGCTGCTCTATTATTTTACAGGGTATAAATGATCCATTGTAAACTTCGTTTGGTAACTTGCGTGAAAATAACCATCACACACAACTATATTGATGTACAATGCTGCTTTAGGTATGAACGAAGGGGCAACAGAGTTGCAGTAGGTTGCGCAAAAATAATAGCAAAAAACGTTCCATGCTACAGGTTATTTAATTTTTTACTTTTATATATTATATCTATGAACTAATGTCTCCATTCATTTATATAGCTTATTTTATTGATTTAGTGTATACACTCATTTATTAGGCCTGGAACGATTATGGTGTTCTCAACTTCTTGCAAGCATTGATGGAGAAGTCTTCGATTATCCAGATTTTAGAGCAAGAAAAAGAAGGTATTGAATATACACAAATATTTTAAAACACCCTCTACCTCTTCTCAACATACGATATCATTTGACAAAAAAGAAAAATTGTAATCGACTGTTGACGTCAGAAACATTTGAGTGTTTATGGTTTCTTTAACCGATATAACAACATCTGGATCTACTTCTAACTTACAGAATATGACTGGATAATATATGTCCAGTTTTAAATACCCAGTTGAAATGATAACATCAACTAAAAATATATTTACATTGATAATTACTTAGTAACTAGATATATCAACCACCCACTGGTATTAGCAAAGAGCCCACTGGTATCAGCAAAGAGGCTTATGACCAGAAAGTAAAGAGAAAAAAAGAAATGCCAACTTTTAAAAGTTCAGCAATAACTGAAAAAGGTCATTGATGTTGTTCAAAAAATAAGTAACCGAAAAAGAATAAGCAAAAACTTGTCTAAAATATGTATTCCATTCCATCATTTCGTAATATGTAACAAACTTTCTAAACCTTCCCCAAACATCCCAATCGAAACATATTTACGCTGAATCCATCAGAAACCCTAATTACCTTCCAATCATCTCGTCCTTATCAAACGAAAAAATTCTTTCTTTAGTCTAAAATGGGCGAAAGGCGCCCGAGAACCAACCATATATCATAGAAACGGAAACACTCGGTGAAAATGTCACTCGAGTTGAATCAAAATTTAAACGATGAAAATAAGAAAGGGATATGATGCTACTGCTCAAGAACCCGAACTGCTTTCTCATCTTGCAATTGTTGGAAGACGGAATCCATTTCGAAATGTCGACATTAGCAAAGACTCAAGAAGATCAAAAGCTAATCGCTTTAGGCAAACGGAAGACCGGCAAAACAAGAAAAGAAACCTATCGATTTTTTAAAAGCGAATCATAATTGCAATAATAAGAAAATAGAAATGCTTTGGTTGCTTTTAAATTAATAAAACTACATAAAATTGGCCCTTATGGGTACAAGTCTCATTCAAGATATACATGAAGTGGTATAATAGGTGTGTGAATATTTCCATTCTAAGGTTGGGTAACGGGTCAAAATGTGAAACTTTTTAGTTCGGATCATAAAGAGTCCTGTCCGCCCGACGAGTTTCGACTTTTAATATACTTTTAGAAATGGTCTGCAAGCACTTATTTTTAACTTGTATAGTTGTATAGATAAATAAAGTGTTAAACGTCCTTGCAAAAAGACAGTTTAATGCATTCCAATAGATTTCGAATGAGTTTCGACCTGTTTGACCCGTTTCCTATTATGTAAGATCTTTTGGATAACCCATTTGACTAAATAAAAAGAATAAACAAAATGACCCATTTGTATGTAAAATGGGTCCGAATTGATTAGAGATGTTAACAAATGTAATGTTGATGATGTTAATCAACCGTATATTCATGTCAAGATGCAAGTCATACTGATACATTTAAGAAGTAATGTCGAGTTTCAAAGAGATGAAGCTCACGTGAATAAAGTAATAGACATCTTGGACACACTGCTCATACTCCTTTCGACCAAAAATACTTACAACAGCTGCTGGTGCTTTATCTACACAGTAACAAAGTTCCACGTGTGTGCTCATGATTAGGCATACAATCTATAATGATGGATATGGTGACGGTGGGATGAGGACACGAGGTGTATAATAAGTCAAATATTAATAACATTATTGCTAAGTATATCTTTTCCTGTATAAAATGATTTATAATTTGAGTGACTCTCGACCCGCTTGACTCATTTGATCAATTTGAACTGTTCTTTTTAAGCTAGAATTTAATTAGAAATATTTCTACCCCATTTGTGTAATTTACAACCCTCATGATTGGGAGTGTTTCCGTCATTATCTCGGCTGTTTGCTAGAAGATGGATGTAGTTTGTCTACGGCAGCTAATAGCCCTTCAACGCAGGTGTCAACATCAATGGACTGCCAACATAGGCACTTGGCTGATGATGTGGTAATGGTATGCATCTTTATCATTTTTTATATATCTCATACATATTTTTCTAATTAGTCTTTGAAGTTTATGGTTTACAAACTTCATGTGCAGTTTGATTCTCGCAAAACAAGGGCCCCCGAGTTTGTGGAAAATCTACCAATAGAAGTAGGTAATAATTCTATAAGAGGCCCGGGATTGGCGAATCATAAATTGAAAGGAGGAAATTATTATTTCGAAAGGGTAATGCTGATAAATTTATGGAAGACCTTATTCTATACTTTTCGAGGTATAATCTGATGATTATGTTTCTTCCTACATATAGTATAAAGTAATGCTAATCAGCATAAACCAATAACCAAACACCCTGAATTCTACATAAAACGAGTCCGAAAGGAAGATACAAACTCAAACCTGGTGCATAAAGATAGGAAAACCTTAATCATCATGTCACTATGTTGGTGATGTATGCACCTCTATTTCCTTTAACTGTACACATACATGTAAATGCTTTCAGGGGTCGATGCAGAGCATTAAGCACTCTTAAATGCTTCAAATTGCTCCCCTAAGTTATTGACCAGGACAGGCTTCACTCTCCAGGGGTCGATGCCGATGAATATGAGATACACTCTTGGCTCTTCATAAACCGAACATATCCTTGAATTTATTATACAATTCATCAAAAGGATGAACCGAGTATGAGACTATTGGCTTGGGTCGACTTAGATTGAACAACAACATTTAATGAGCTTAGTAAGCATTTGTTCGTGATTGTCACCCATATGAGCATGAGTGGTGTAGGTTTTGACATGTTTGGTGTGTTGTCTATCGCCTGGTGAAGCAACTTCAACGTGGGAAACTTTGCACAAATGGACAGACTGCAGTGGCATTCACAAGTGGAACAACATATCTAACTCTGAACATCAGATCAAAGCTGCAACTAGAATAGGTACTTATTATTAATTCTAAAAATTCATCTACCTCCATATTGATTTACATGTGTCCAAACAACCCTTTAAACAAAATTTGTCCAAGCATCCCCTTAGATAGAATCTGTCCAAACAGCCTGGACCATCTAGGTTATTTGTTTCAAATTCTAAGGTTGGTTAGTAGTAACTACCAATAGATTATTAACTGTTTTTTTCACTCCACAAGAAGCTAATGACCGTGGTTTTAATTTCTTGATGATTTATTTATAATCTTTGTTGGTGTTTGGGGTAAGCTTAAGCTTAAGCTTGTATTTTCAAATAAAGTTACAAATTTGCATCTTTAGCTTATGGACTTATTATATCTATATACTAATTGTCAAACAAACGGTTTTCACTATTGTAACGTCGTTAGTGTTGTGTCGCGATGTGATTGGTTCTAAGGTATGTGTTGCCTTATTGTTATTGGTTAATTACAAGAACTCCAAAAAGAGGTTTGATTCTTTGCTTATTCCATTTTTAATAGACTATTCATGTGCAACTTGAGATATGAACTCATTTTGGTTATGTTGTTTTAGAATACTACAAAATTTAATTTGAGAAACCTCGGATATGAACGTGTAGTGACAAGTAATGTGTAGTGACAAGTTATAGCGATTTCAAGTTCTTTATGTCAATATAAACGGATCATTTGTTTTGTTTTTAGCATAGGTTGTTTGTTTGTTACGGTTACTTGGTGCTGATTTGAGTTTTAAGTTGGATTAAGATTTGATTAGTAAGTTAATTAGTTTACCCTTTTGTGTTTTTGAGTCTTTATCTTTTTATAAAATTTGAAACATTTTGATCGTTATTTAGTTTTGGTTTTCAAGATGTTGGTGATAGGTCATGTATATAGATCAATTAGTTGGTGTTTTTAGCATGTTGCAGGGTACTAAAGTAACACAAGTTGGTTGTCTATTTCTGTTATGTTGTTCATTATTTGTAGGCTTGAATTGACCGTGTCTGTTATTGCAGAACAAAAGTAAAATCGGGAAACTTCCCCATTTCCCTACCTCCTCAAACCTGGCATGGTCCTCCACCTAGGCAAGGTAAGCGCGTTGTTGAACTCTTACACTATTGGATGTTAAAGTAATTGAAAACAAATGCATGGATACAGATTCCCAGTAACTAATCTTAAACACACCGTACAACAATTCCTGAATATACGAGTATTAACAAATGAGATGACCCCTAAATATTCGATAACTAACATCAATTTTTGTTTCTCACATCTGAAATACTGAAACTAATTTGACCCAATTAGATTAATCACTACAAAATGTTATGTCAAACACAAGCTAACAAAAGTTTCTGATGCATAATTTAATGCTATTCGAAAAAAGATTCATAACATGATTGTTTAAAGCTTCAAGTGCGTCGTTGTTCAGTAGTAAGACCTTGGTGCATCAGTAGGCTATAGGGTGCATTAATTTCCTTTCGTTTCCTGTTGTTCAAGGTAGCAATTGACTGTTGGATGGGATCGGTACCAATACGCGTCAGAATAGCGGCCACAAGAGACAACAAATTGACGGAGCTGCTATACATAATGGTGATGGTGTGTTTTGATGCAGATATTTGTAGTAACCCATGTACAATGACTTCTTTCGAAAGGTATACAAAATGTAAATCACATTTTTGTTGCATTAGCTTTTACAAATTTGGCCTATATTCATTTTTTATGTTTCATATAGACTGTAGTTGGTAACCATTCGAGAAGCAAATGTTTAAACAACAGCTCTTAATCATCATACATGAGGCGGACTAAAGACACCGAGTTGGTCAAGAAAGTACTTGAGCCGTTGGTCAAAGAACACAATTTTTGAAATTTAGGTAACTCCCTCCCATCTGTTATAACATGTTCTCTTTGTCTTTGCTAAATTGTTACTGAGACTGATTGTCTCACAGGCACAAGCTTAATGTGGCTCCTATAATTTGAATGAAGTCAATCGAATTCACAAACCATCATGGCACTTTACGTCTACTCTAACCTATGTATTTTAGATCTATATTATACATTTTCTTTTACTTTTAGTTTAAATTGATTGACATCATGGTGTACGGCCTGGTCCGTTTTGAAGTTGGCACGTCTCTAACTCATATATTGATACTTACTTTACTGAAGTCTACACCAGATTCTTGGATAAGTTTGATGATATAGGAGTGAGTAATTTCTGACATGATAAGTCGGCTTTATGTGGTAGGATGTCATGAAAAAAGGACCATTTACAGCCTACTTCCATAACTCTTCTGGATTTGATGGAATTATTTTTGTTAGATACCTTTTGATATTTATTGGAAATAAAATCGTGGACAAACATATGATGAGGAACTATACGCTTTAGTAATTAGTAATTTATAAGGATGAAAAAATAGTTATCCACTTTTGCGGCTCCTTACATATTTTAGCGGCTTTAGGTAGATGTAGTACTTGGTTTGTTTACGTTAGTGTTTGCGTATTTGGAGTGCATATCATGGGCTAGATGGTAGTACAAAGTGTTAGTTGATAGTTGAAGTCGCATTGTTATGCAATTTACACGATACAATTGATTGCACGTGACTCGAGTTATATTTTATTTGTACTGAATATTTCAGAGAGGCGCCAAGCTATTAACTACTATTACCCTTTGATTAGTTTAGAGATATGGTCATTTGAGATGATGGTGTTGCTATCTGGTCTTCTTCCTAATCCACAACTAGAAACCTCGGTTCTTTCTATCGTGTTAATAGACGTAAGTCCAATTCAAAGATGTGATAGTAATTATTTATTTTGACATGTTAATCAGGCTAACTAATTGTGTCCATGACAGCCTGAATACTTGCTTGATGATTTACATGATTCCTCCTGGTCTAAGCGGGGCCACAAGGTAATCTCACGCTTACAAATTATTAAAAATCAAATTCATCTGTTTACATGTCTGCAGTATATGTGATTATGTATACATGATTTTGTTTGTAGGTGAATTTTGGGGGTGTTTGTTAAAGCTTATACAGCGATCTTATGGCTTATGTCACATTATATAAGCTTATCAGGCCATAATAAGCTTATATAAGTCGAAAAGTTTCAAAATTAGCCGAATGTCACATAAGCCATAAGGTTGCTGTATAAGCTTTAACAAAATGTCATATTTTTATATGTTCAGTAACCTCCTTCGTGTGTCCTAACACTAAAGTATAAATATCATACATATAACATTTTGCCAAAATAGTATTTTTTTATTTTATTATTATTATTATTATTACTATTTTTTTTTTATGGTTTCGTCAAGTTTTGGAGTTTTTATTATAGGTGATAAGTGATTAGCAAGAGGTGGTTAAGAGGGGAAAATGAGTTGGGTAGAAATTGTATGGGTGACGATGCCAAACGTATAGGAGAGCTTCAACAGAATCAACCTACTGTGACAGGTAAGTCTGTAAGTCTGTGTTAGAGGGTTAACCTTGATATGCCACACTACACACGTTCCGAGTATCAATTATTCTTAATGGAATTCCAAGGTTAACCATCGAAACGTATGGAATCCGAGTATCAATTCTCCATCAGACGACTGTAAGTCTGTTTTATTGTAGTTAGTGAATAGAGGTTTGCTTGATATGCCACACTACACACAATTTTGCATGTTTTCATAGTTATATCGCTTCTGCATTCAAATTTAAGAGTTAATTATGTGTCGACTATAAATAGACCTGATGTTGATAGTGAACCGAAATACATGCTTTATGAAGTGATAATAGTTTTTGGTATGTAGTTGCATTTGCATTATGTGACACACAGACCTATTTCTTATAGTTGTTTAAAAAGGCGGCATTTTACGTCGTTTCGAACTTGGGCTTATTCACATATGTATATGTGCCTTATTCTTATGCATTTGTTGCCTTATTCACATTTCAGCCAATAAGAATAAGGCAACAAATCACTCACATATACATTTCAGCCAATAAAATCAGTAGTATAAGAAATTTTATGAATCTGAATATGTGACACAACGCGGATATGTAGAGGTGAAAATTGAAAGGATGGTCAGCTCACGCGGGTTGGGTACAAGGTCAAAGCGGGTTACTTTAGTACAGGCTGTAACCGTCTAGACGGAATATGTTTGACCTGCTAAAACTTCAAAAAAAATAACTTAGATTTCTACGTAATATAGAGATAATGTATCATCATGTTTGATATACAAGTATACAACCTATTTGGAATTCCATTAAGAATAATTGCCTTTCGAAATAAAGGCACTTTTAATCTTAATATGAGTTTTTAATCATTTAAAGCACAACTTTAATTAGTGAAATGAAAATTATATTATCTTTAATAGATATTAAAAAGGGCAAAGGTATTATAAAGGTCACAAGAGAGAAATGAATTTATCTTTGACACTTTTCAAGTAACTCAATAATATTACAGTCATGGCATGCTTATGTGAGAGATGAATTCAGATGTTGTGGTGATCCAACTCTTCCGCAGACAAAAGCGATTCGTTGTGCTCGGTGTGGTCATGGAGAAGTTGTTTTCTTCCGTAATCGCTTTCCTCTTTACCAAATATAAACCATTTACGATAATCACATGAGTCACGACATCCTTTTATTCGTATTGCATGAATGCTAACATTCACGATCATAAATATTATCATCAGATCTCGGATCAAACTCTTTTACTCGCTACTTTGACGTAGTGGTGGCCAATTTAAACCCATTTATATAAGAGTGGTTCAACTCAGTTTGTATTTGTTTGATAACAGAAATGGGTAATATCTGAAAAAGTAGCTAAGATTGTAATGGGTAAATGTGTGAAAATTCAAAAATCGCCTCATATGTGGTCTATGTTTAGAATGTCCCGAATCTTAATATTTAAAGGAATTATATCGTTATATTAATAATTTACTTTATAATCAGATTAGACATGTTAATTTATTTTCGAATTGGAAAAAAATTGTCGCCGGATCAGCTCTCAAACCTGGTCCGTTTTGACCTGGATAAAAGTTAATTGCACTAAACCCAAATGTTGTATGGGTTAGTTCGAACTCATAATGAAACCTTTAGTATATAAAATGGAGTAATACTCAGATCATTAGAATTTCAAGCTGGCAAGTTATATGGGTTAGTTCGAACTCATAATGAAACCTTTAGTATATATTGTATCTAACAAATTCAGCCTCCTAAATCGTCAAGTTTAAACTTTTTCAGATTTTGCTTAAGTATTGTAGTTTATGTAGAAAGTTTAAAGTGGACAAAAAGTCTTTAGGGTTCCGCATTTTGGCACCTATAAAACATGCCTTAAGTAAGTGAAGTCTTATGGAACTGATACTGTTTTTATTTGTTAGGCAACTGCTAGAGGAGAAGAAGGTATGACATTGTTTTTCGTTTGCTGCAACCCAAACTGTGGTCATCGATTGAGGACCGAGAACTCATTGAATTAGGTACCCAAGTCAAGGACCTGGAACTTTTAATGGTTCTAAGACTTCTAAAGACTTGGAAGAATGACCGCAATTTTCTTTAGGGTGTTCCAAAACCACAATGGGCGATACTCTCTTTCAGTGTAGCAATCCTAACGGTTTTGTGGTAATAGACGTTAGTTTTCAGTAGAAATGGCGATTATCCAACTTTATAATTGTTTGCTAAATGTGTTAGTTATTATGGAAGCTTTTGTTTTCCTTTTTTACAATAGTGTTTTTATTGTTGATTCATAATTCAATAAAGGCTTAGTTTCTATGGAGACGCTGATATTGTATGCGTTTCTTTATAGTGATGCAAGACCAAGTGATAATGCTAAACCGCCTGGTATCCCTGATACGTTTAGTGATATGATAAAAAAACAATACGAGACTCGAATGCATATTTGGAGGAAAAGACTCCAAATGCGTATGCAGGACAACTGATTCCATCCAAGTCACTTTTCCATACGTTAGCGAGAAACTGTACAAGGCATGTATTAGTACTTATGTTGTAAGTTTATGTTGTAAGTTTATTCCTTTAATGGAATTTGATATATGAACATATGTAAGTTTTGGGTTTTTCTTCCTACGTGTAAATAAAAGCATATTGGCTGCAATGAGTATTTGCTTAAATTCGATCGGTTAAGTTCATGAGATGATATGTTCCAAACGGGCATAGTCTGATTATTAAATGCATTAGACTTGACAACAAACATTGTCAATGTTTTGTTTCATCTGTGGTTACGAAAAATCACATGCATTGATATAAGATTTGCCAACGCCGTTAACAGAGCGCTCCCGCAGCAACACGCGGGCTACCCCGCTCGTTTTCACTATTAAGCTAACTATCTACTAATGAGCTTTACCTAAACACTTTTTTGAGCTTATTTATGTTATTAGACGTATTAATAAGCATACCCAGACACACCCTAAAGTATGTCTTTATATCCCATTTCTTTGTTTTTATTTTTGCTGAGTTTTAATTTTAATAGAAGTATATTATTAAAAATGTGATCTTAACTTGGTACCTTTGGTGAAAAAATGAAAGTGTCGAAAGTTAAAATAGCCATGATGGACAAGGTTTACACAAAATATGGAGTTATTTTTGTTTCTATATTTCTAGCTTTACTCTTAGCTATTTTTTAACTGATTACGCGTTGTTCTCAGATAATGGAAGATAATGAGTCCAATGGTGAAAGGGAATAGGTCCAAACAAGGTTTGACTGAGCGGTTTGAGCTATTTATTAACAAGCATAAGGTATTATGCACCTAACTAATATTTGCTTTGATTATATTTTTGTTGGATTTTATTTACCGTTAATCGTTTATTTTTTTATTTCCTCAGATTGCTGATGGCAAGGCTGTCAAACTCGCAAGTTTACACGTAAGATCGTACGATCTTACGTGCACACCTGTCAAAATCGTGTCGGATATATATATATACTAGTTTTCGAAGTCCGCCCAATGGGCGGGCATGACTTGTAATTTTTATTTTGATGGTGTTATTTAACGGAAGATTACTTTTAAGGATGTGGTCATGAATTGTAATTTTGGTTTGATGGTATTTTGTTATTTTATTAGTTTAAGTTTCACTTAACGGTAAATTATTTGTAATAACGGATATTTCATTGTATATTTTTATTGTATTAGTTTACGGTTGAGAATTTTTTATTTCGTTTTATTTTGTTATTGTATTAGTTTTGTTTGAATTTTTTAAGGAATTCAAGGTGATAATCGTAAGAAAATATTTATTTGCATTTCTTTTTATTTACGATTGAACTTTACTAATGTGATGCACGGGTCTTGTGATTAATAACTCACTTTACTATTATAACTTTCAGTTTAATAGCCGACACATTTACTTTTGCTATAATTTCATATATTATCACCTCTTTGAGCCTCGTTACATTGGTTTTTAAAGCATGCTCACTTCTTTCAACTTCAGTATATTTTTGTGTTGTTTCTATTGTTAATGTGTTTTTTAAAGTGTCAAATATAAAACATGGTCCAGTAAAAGTAGATGTAATTGGGTGTGGCTAAGGCTTCGTGTGGGCTTGACTCTTATCATCATGTGTGTTAGCGATATGAGGAGGTGATTCTTTTTCAAGGAGACCATCATGATCAAACGACACAAATGTGTAGACCTTGGATACACAATTCTACAACCTACATAATCACGTTTATGATATTGTTAAAGATAGCATATTCCTCTGTATTTTTATGTTACTAAATGATGGTCTTCCATATACCCGGTCTTGCTTAGTCTTTCTTAATAGAATCATAGATTTTTTAATCATGCTAGTACGCATGTACATTATTGTAGGTATTTATAGAAGTCGATACATATGTAGCATCTATCAAACAATCATAACATATCTTGCAATATATTTTCTTGAATCTCTATATACAAAGGAAGTAGATATCAAGTAGTTGGTTTTCTAACCTTGTAGTAAGCAATTCTTATTAGCCGTTAATTTCATAATAATTTGCCCAAATAAGATTATAATATCAAGCCACCAACTATATATGTTTATGTAAATTAAAAGATGACATCAAATTGCATTCATTTCATCAAGCACATGTTTTTTTAAACATAAGTTTCATAAAACTACCATGGATTTCTTCATGATCTTTCGCAAGCTTGCAACATTGTTTTTAGAGCTAAGAAGACTTGGATGATATTTCACAAGCTTCTTTGGTGAATTCCTTGCCTGCTCAAGGCACCTAGCTTTGGAAAAATCGGAACGGACGATCCACCGTCTCCGAGTACCGCATTAATCACAAAACCGAACATCATATTTCCGGCCAACCTAACCCGACATAAAACCAAGAATGACCCATTTTGACCCGTGAAGAATTATGGAAGTACGATGGTCATTTTGAAGCAATTTTTTGTTGACACACGCCTTAAGAAAACAACATATATGCACAACACATACTTTGAGAAAATGAGGCATTAACTTGTCTCTTTCAAGTATTGAAGTGTTTGACTTGAAGTTGTCTCGAATAGGACGATGGTCCACCGCACCATGAGTATCTAGAAAAGGATAAAAAATAAAACCAAGTTTTTAATCCCGATCGGTATAAATAAAGAAAGCACCGCTATTGATCATTTTCCTATACCGAGCCTTTGTAGGCCATAAAAGTTGTTAGAAAACACCATACATATTGAAAATCTGTGTCCAAACACCGTTATTTCTATTGTCCAAATTGCATATAAAGTTTTAAAAACACGACTTACAAATCTGTTAAAGCAGATAAAAAGTTGTTAAATAATAGCACACCTAGTCAGAAATGCATGTCCAAACACCCCTTTATTCATCATCCAAACAACATATAAATGGCGTAAAATCAAGATTTAAAAGTCACAAAACCAAAGAATCTAAAGTTGTAAAATCCGCATTTGTAAGCTATAAAAGCGACATATAACTTGTAACAAAATCAACGGATATGTCGTTATTCTCACTTGACAATAACGGCAAAAATCCCATATTTAAAAAAAAATCGAATCAGAATATATCAACACTTATATAGAATTTATAACTGTTAAAAGAGGAAATTAGATAGTGAATTATATTGACTCCACGCTTCATGGACTTATATAGCTAAATGCGGTTCTAATTTGAACTACAATGTTGCGTCAATATATATGAGCCATAATATGCCGCATATCTAAATCCCATCATTAGTTGCTTACAATAGAATCTAGAGGGTCATTTTCTTTTCCAAATGACCCATATCAACTTGAGTCAATTTGAACCGATGTTTGAACAAACTTTTAATATTCATATTGAAGTGAATCTCGTGAACCAAAATGAAAATTTTACTAAGCATCTGTTGTGAATTCAAAGAAGGTGGACTACCTATCGTTTTTGTCAATGTGCGATATTAAAGATATAGAAAATGTTTTAATGTTACATGCTAACAATTGTTCTTGTACCCAACAACATCAAACTTGATTTTCTTTTGTCCAACACCACTCACTTTCTTAGAGTGTAGTCCTCTTGTTTACTGATTAAAAAGCGATATTAAAAAAAAAAAAAAAAAAAAAAAAAAAAGTCAATCAATCTATAAATGGTATTAGTTAATTCAAGTGTGATGATTAAACAATTATGATAATAGTGATTTTGCAAGTTGATCAATTTTAAAAAAGTAAAGGAAAAAGTGGCTTACTTCATGTTGGATTTGTCTCCACGATTCCTACCGGTTCTTTTAGTCTAATTATTTAAATGTAGCTTTCTTCCATTCGTGTTAAATGATTGACATATGGTTCTTTTAAGATAATACAACCATGAATACATGAGTCGACTATATAAAAGTCCAATAAAATAATCCTAGAACAAGAATGCGCATGATAACCAAACCGAAATTAGGAAGCATCGATTCACATGCGTAAGGGGACTTTAAGGTATAGTCACCGGGCATCGACCTCATATGTACTATCATTGTCAATAACCTAAACAATAAGAACCAATTAATGCTACTAAGTTCATATAGCAATTTAGACCCATTTTTAAATGAGTCAATTGGGTTACACGTTGCCTCTAACGGGTTAAATGAATAAAGTCACAAATAAATACGTTGAAGGGTTATCGAAAGCAATAAGTCTACTGTGTCAATGATGAAGAAAGTATGCTAAATGTTTATTTATCTATGTTTTACGTGTATTACAAAGTGAACAAATTTTAATTTTCTTTTGGCTCATGTATCGCTTATCGCATTGAGCATGTGGCTCAAGCCCATAATTTCATACCAATAAAATTTGAATAACGAATCATAGGGCAATGTTTGCACTCCGGTCATTTACCTATCGCCAAAGACATCGTTGTTCCTTTCCGATTCATAATTATCTCACCGCACTTATTGTTTAATAACCCATATAAAACTCTATAACCAGCCTTAAAACATACATGTCTAATAGATATAATTGAAAATTAATGTTTGTAACCAACTAAAAAGCGTACCTGTATCAATATCAAAAGTTGAAGATTCATATATTTTATAAAGTGAGAACACAGCTTACCTGCTTTCAAATTTTATGTGTTGCCTCTTTGCTTTATCCGGTGAAACAAACCATCTTCAAGCTTACGCACACGTGTGCGGGATTACTCGATAATCCTTGCCTTTGTCATTGCAACAAACACAAACTCATGTTAGTTCTTATTGAATGCCGTCTCGGTTCTTCATATTGTTAGTTCTTATTGAGTGATCAGATCAATTCTTCATACCGAAAGAACTGGTTTTAAGGTGGTTTATGAAAAGCTCTGAGTTGTTTATAATGCGACATATAGTAACCAAGATGAATTTAAGAGCACA
Source organism: Chrysanthemum lavandulifolium (assembly GCA_022545495.1). Taxonomy (NCBI): domain Eukaryota; kingdom Viridiplantae; phylum Streptophyta; class Magnoliopsida; order Asterales; family Asteraceae; genus Chrysanthemum; species Chrysanthemum lavandulifolium. The sequence goes on from CM040244.1 coordinate 114,102,110, forward strand.
TACTTCACCAAAACAACTTGCAAGCCATTTACAATGGATTCAATTATCGAAGGCCATCCGACTTCTGAGACTTCTGAAAAATAAACGTAACGTATTTAATATTTTTACACCGATTGTGAGGACAATACGTAAGTACTAATACCTAATTAGCTTACCAATCGAAAAGTCAAATCGTATACACTATCCGACTTCTCAAATCCGAATGACGATCTTGAGCATCCTTGAGCAAAAGGCATAGTAAAAAATTACCATCGATGCTAATACAAAGTGGTATTAAGCAACGAACCACATATCTTGAATCTAGAATCACGTATCTATTTGTTAAATTTGGGATTACAAATTCAATTAAGCTTAGAGTCCAAGGTTTTTATTTGCATGGTTAATCTTTTCAATCCCTTATAAATATTATTAATGTATCAAATAGATAGTGACATTAATCAATTAGAAAACTATTTCTATCAAAATCATATAGCTTTAAAACTTTAGTTCTAAAGTCTCGCAATCTAGAGGTCTTTATTAGTTAGATGCTAATAGAAAGTGCTTACATGTCTACTTAATCCTTGACACACTTAACCACAATTGTTTTTTTCACATCAAGAACTCCGCACGTGATACGTGGTAACACGATTATATAATTTAACAGCGAGGTGCTATAAATATAGATTAATCTATCATCTAGGAATTCGATAATGTTTCCCACATGAGACATGTCATTCCTCTCATCCCACCAAGCACCTTATATTTTAACACAAAGCAAACAGATATTAAACATATAGAAACACCGCAAGTTGATGAAAATTTATATTTAATAGATTCAAACATATTGCATTTCAACTACAAACAAAATTGACAAAACAACCAAACAAAGGACCTAGAGATTCCTTTACCATATCAACAATAATGTTACCCAACCGAACTTTTCCGTATTCGATTTGATCTTTTTAGGCGCTCCCGCACAAGTCGAATCTTTCACTCAAAACCAATTAATAATCGAATCAATTCATTATGGCCAATAAAATTTACACCGCCACAAGATTTATGTATTGTTATTTGGATGAATAACATGTGTTGTGTAGCCAAATAAGAGATAATTATTTGAAAATGTAACTAACTTGTTACATTTTCGAGTGTTGTGTAGCCAACTTTAATTTTGCTATTGTAACACGTAAGTTTGAATTGGATCATCTTCTTTATACTCTAATTATCGGCGCATTTGAGGCTGTTGTTCTTTAGTATCCTTAGAAGACTTGTCCTTCTTTTGGTTCTTTTTGGCGGTTTTGTTCTCTCCAACCGCACGTTTGTTTTTTTCTTGCTCTCGCTTTGATTCTTCGCCTTCTTTTGGGTGCCACCTGGAAAACGAATGCGTATGACGACCGTATAAAGTTAAAAATTCAGTTCCACGAATTTATATTTTACTGTAGACATCAGAATATGAATGCACGATCTTTGTCTCTAATGTGTGGAGACATAAAAAGAGGGGACAGTGCACTTAAAAGGACCATGATTTCATAATTAACATCTAATGGACAATGCCTCATTGATAATCTCATATAAAAAAATTTAAGTCACTAACATGATTTTTGTGATCATATTTAGTACGATAATATAATATAATTAAAACTATTTGTATAAATATCATATTTGGACAAAAATATGTTCCAGATCCCACCCGGACATTGATCCGTTAGACCATGCATAGCTTGATATACCCATTATGCCACCTCTAATATAACATAATTGATATGTAATAAGGAGCTCACAACTCTTATATCGTCTTGATCGACAAAGACCAAATTGTATTGGATACACAAAACCAAAGAATGATATTGAAAATTAACTTTATCCTAAAAAATAATAATATAAAAAAAGGTCATGAAGGCTGTTTTCTTACGAATTTTTAAAAAATACAGTAGTTGGAACATCTTATCTGTTGCACGTATAACATAAATTACAATACTTGATGGCTATATCCCAGGGGCCATTGTTGTCTTGAGCTTTCTGTATATTCTGCCCAAGATTATGGATGGACACCATAACATGCAAGCTTGAACTTAGAGGCCAAGTAACCTTCCTGGTGGTGCCTTCTTGGTCTTTAAAGAACAACTGTGAACTCAATAAAAGCTTAAGATGCGTAACATTAACGTTGTTTGGCGGTCTTAATGAATGGAACTGCTGGAATAAACTATTGAACTTTGTCCTGAAATTCATGTAACACAATAAGCAGATAAGTAGCTTCGAGGGTGTTTGGAATTGTGATAGCCTAATCAAGCTAATTATATAGCTTGTACTTAAAATAGTTTTAAGGATCAACAATGAAACTTTAAAAATCATCTCAAAATCCGAGGACCACTCAAGTTTTAACATGTCAAAACAGGTTGTGTTAGTATGACATACTATTGTGTCCCTCGTTTCTTAATTTTCTGAATAACTATAGAGTTTAACTATGATTACATAATCCTATTGAAAATAATCTAAACTTTCTTCAATAAGCCGACTTAGTGAGGTGTAAATATTTGAATTCCCTTTGCCGACTTTCAGCTCATTTAACCTGTTCAAATTGTTTTATTTTCAGCCTAATAATTCAAACTTCACCTATTTGACCCACTGGATAAAGGCGCATAGCTCAAAAACCGACCAAAAAAGGGTCCACATTGCCACATCTCATGACAATCTCATCGCCATCGACAAAGAAAATGTAGTAATCGTTCTATACTTCTAAAGTTCCAATACTATTAATGGAGTAAGAATTAAAGCTTACGCTCGTAAGGTATAATCGATCCATTCAACTGCTGGCTTAGCCCCACTTCAAAGTTGCACATATCAATAACTTCCCGCCAAGAAAACACTTCATACTCGACTTTTGCGGTTCATGTATGAAATAAACACAAAGTAAACCAAATAAGCCATACAAAATGCATATATGTAGGAAGCGAAGATGACATATGAATGAGATTATTAGGCTCATGCATTGATGTATGGGATGATCAAACATGGGTAAAGACCAACATAGAGTACCTATACTATTGGCTCACATATTTTACATGTCATATATTAAGGTTCATAGTGACTTGTTAGTTTTCATATTTACGATTGCTTCATACTCACGATTTCCAAGATGTAAAATATTGATGTATGTCACTCTTATAAAGCCTATGTGACTGACTAATGATAGAAAAAAGGTAAATACATACTTGAACTTCCCCTATTCCTTCTCGAAGGATTTTTCCCATTGCAATTGATAAAAGCCGACCAAGGTAATCAAGCTTGCTTCTCAAAGCATCACCAATTTGTCTAACAATATCTCCTCATTTTGGTGCGGGAATCTGAAATAAGAAATAATGATAATAATAATATGTTAATTACTAAACAATATTAGGAGGTCATGAATCAACTTACAGTACTAAAATTGAAGCTATAAATGTTATCCTCGTATATACATACATATGATATGTATTACAGTACTAAAATTTAAGTGATGAACATTGATCACGAGTTCCAGGGATTTGCGTTGAGGTAGTATTTTGGATGAAGTGGCTTTAAAATCCCTGAAACAAATTACAAAACTTTAGCTAATTACTCTCTTTAAGGAAACAATATCCTCGTATATACATACATATGATAGGATTTGATGATTACTTCTAGCAACTTACTCTTGAAGCTGATTAATAGAAGTTTTAAACTTCCTCGTATCAAGGAGTGTATAAATCATGAATATACACTACGGTCGTAAGTCGGGGACCGTCACAATGAGAATAGGTCATTCAATTTTCTGATCTAAACACCCCTTTATTGTGCAGTGACTTGATAACCATGGCTGAAAAGAGTTGTTAAAGTCCCGATTATCTCCACCATCATCCCAAGACCGCTTCTCTACATGTGGGAGCTCTTCCATGTCGATCACGGTATTTGTCTTGGTGAAACATGCCCGAGGTTGAGCTACCACCGCAAAAACATTATACATTATGAAGAATGAGAGAAATTTTTGTAAGGAAAATAACACAATAAATGATGATTGTGGTTGTATACATTTCCTTGATTTAATTTTGCAAAAGTTAGCTTATTATCATCTCTATTTTAGAAGCCCAAGTTTTTCCTCTTCTATTTTCTCGTAACCTTCTTGTTTAATTTATATTTATTGGTTTCAAGCCCATCAATATTAACTGAAGTTCGGATGTGGATTTTAACACAAACCATTACAAAAAGAAATATCGCTTATCTTAGTCAGAAAGTTCTTCATGGCCCTATTAACTTCATAAAGATTATATAAATAACCACGGTCTCCTCTTGCCGTGTAAAGGAGGACATACTTCATTCCACTACCTAAATAACCCAACTAATTTTGAATAAGAAACAAAATCTACCATTGATCCTCGATGCGTAACTTTACAAATGAGATAATGATCAAGAACTATTATATATGTCCACAAAAAGATGTTATAAATATGTAATCTCACTATAAGTAACTCCTTTAAAGGCGGGAAGCGGCTAATGAGCTCGATTAAACAACTAAATCACTTACTCTATTAACGTTAATTCAAACAAAGAATTCAATCAATTTGGAACCTTAAGACAAAAGCATCCGAGAACAACAGGATCTTGTTCAAGATAATACTTTTCCATATACTCTTACGCTTCTTTTACTCTTGAGCTTGGCCTAATAAGTCAACTATGAAAGCAACATGTTAAGCGTTGGGTGTGATACCGTAAGTTTCTTGCATCGTGTTAAAGTAGAATTTACCCTCATTGACCAAACCACCGTGTAATTTAAAGTGGATAAAAGTGCAATAAAAGTGAGTGAATCGGGTTTCATGTGCAATTCCTTCATTTTGTCAAATAATGCCTCCGCCAACCTGTAAAAAATAATAAGAACCATCAATAAATCAAGCCACGACACTTCTTAAAGAATAATAAGAATGTTCAAATAAACTTCTTACATCCTTTTTGTCTAAAGGTGCCAAAAGGATCTCGACACTAAGGCCAAGAACAACTATGAGTATCAAGTTTAGGCAATTAAGGATTGCACCAAGTATAAGCATTTTTCAAGCTTTGGCTCCATCGGAAGCATTGTTAAAAACGACTGTCAAAGGTTCATATAGAAAATTTAATTACCGTTAAGTATAATCATGACTATTATATTAAAATGGAGTAAATAAAAATAAGCATACCCAATACAGGTCAAGTTTTCGGTCTCATCTAAAGCACCAATGGTCTTGAGATACTCGATAGCGTTTGAACCTATGAATGAGCAATAATCACTGTTATGTGATATATGGAGAAAATATATTTCATTGGAAATATGAGGTGATGATTCTTCGCTAATAACTCGTGAGACCAGAAAGCCTTGGATAAGAATACACTTGATAGGCATTTTAACTTTGACATAACACAATCAAACAAACATATAAACAAACTTACATGCAACAAAAAAAATAGTCTTTCATTTACTAAAAAGAAACAACAATGACGGTATATTCTTTGAGGAAAATAAAATATATCCTTGAAATTGTATCTTTAAGAAGAAAATAAATTGATACTAACTTATAGAGGATAAATTTTAACCTTAAAAAGGCTACTTGAGGCGCTTAGTCAAGAGAAATCAGTTCAATGAGCTCCATGTCACCACCATCATCTCGACTCAAAGAGTATACGCTGCTCCAAAACAATTCCGAAAGTTGCACACCTGAATGAATAAGAAAAATATTCTTCTTCAACCTGTAGCATTCACAGTAAAAGGTCTTAGACCATAAATAAATACGACCATTAGAGGATATTGCTGAGAAAAATATGATATTAGGGTTTGGGCACCCGACTATTTTTATACTACTAACACGTCGACTCGGCATAGTCAACTTAAAATGCCTAAAAGTAGAAAACAATGAAATAATCAAACATTCAAACAGCTACAATACCATGTCACCCCTGAACACTTCAACACCAGAATACATAAACATATGAGATAGCGTTTCGTGAATAAAATATGCTCGAATGCATCCGCATGCGTAATCGAACCAACATGAATTCTATACGATTTATATTTTTAAATAAAAAACATAATCAAACTGATAATGTAATGAAAGTAAGATCGAGTTCTAAGTATGAACATAAAAAATGATATATATTAACCTCCAAAAAACATGGATAATATGTCTTTGCCCATAATCTTCGCTTACATCATGAAAAAGCAAGATAAATGAATGCAAAGAACAAACATTAGCAGAATCTGCATAAAAAACAAAACATTATTGGTTAATTGTGTGAACTTGAACATATTAGGGTTTTGAGAAAAAAATAGAGAGTTTAATCCGAACATTTTTAATAATAATGGATTTATGTTGTTGTAGGATTCTTATAATTATATTTTGTAGATAAATACATTCCTTTTCAAACTAATCAAACTAGTTAATGATTGGTTGTAGAGATTTATAAATTTGGTTTTCCAAGTTATAATCAAAAATGTGTTGGTCTAGTGGTAATTATGTTTGTTTGTAGATTAATAGACCCGTGTTCAAATCCATTGCATGCATGATTTTTGAAGAAAAAATGAAATTTTAATAAATAAAAAAAATCCAAATTTATTAAAATAATTAATAAAAATCCAAAATTTATATAAAATCTAATTAAATTAAAATACTATTGCTTATGTGGACTAATAAATTGCTTAGTTGGACCAAAAATGCTTATGTGGCATGAAAAACAATTACTGGGCATTGAGGTGACATTGAGGTGGCATTAATGTCAAATGCCTCCTGTTATATATAATATAGAGATTAACGTTTGAATATTTAATAGTTTAACTAGAGGCATTAAGATGCTCCTTTCATGTCTTGTCCATTTAGATGTTTTTACATATGTCTGTCTCTGAACGAAAAATAAAAAACAAACACACTTAACACTTAAAAGCTCTAACTTACTAAGAGTATCCACAATGGTAAAGTTGTATATAGGTCCATAATCATTAATTTATAAACATTTTGATGTTATAAACCTATGTTCACTATGCATAAACCTTTTACAACTCTTTAAATGATTCATAATAACACATGCATTAAATTATGAATAGGTTTAAGAATATGAACCTCTTTATGCCACGTGTATATGAAACAAATGATCACTATGGTTAAAATGAAAGATAAAGTTTTATATAGGTTTTAGACCTTTTCATGAAACTACCATAGTGGATGCCCTAAGAGCTTTGATTTATTAATAGACGGTTAAGACTTTTTTAAAGAAAATAAATACCACCTTACTTTCATTCTACCTTATTTTCAAAACCAATACCGTAAGTGATTGCAAACCCGACGCACATTAAATTCAATGTTTTCAAACCCCGGGTTGAACCGGTCATTTCAACCGGTCGGACTGGTGCTCGGCCACAAAAACGGGTAAAAAAATACCCGGTTTCTAAAACCGGTTACACCCGACAGGTTCTGAGTGAACCGGGTCAACCCGGGTCTTGAAACCCGAACGAGTTTGGTTTTTTTCAATTTTTTATAAAACCGGGTTGACCTGATGGTCAAAGCGGTTGATCCAGTCAGAAAAACAATTTAAATGAAAAACCGGATTGACTTGACGGTCGAACCGATCAAACCGGTGTCTGATAACTCATCCGAATCGATTAAAAACTCGATTTTTAAAACATTGACTAAGGTGTTGTTTGTTTATTAATAGGCTCTGAATCTGAATCTTAATATGCAGTAGAAAAGTTTGAATCTGATTCCCGTCTTAATCGAATAAGTGGTTGAAAAATCAGAATCTGACTCAAATAAAACTTTTGGTTTTTCTTAAAATATATGGATGTGTTAAACTATTAGTTTTTACAATTTAAATATAAAAGCATTCCATTCACACAATAAATAAATTTTAGAGAAAAATACAAAAATAGTACAAAATCTTGCATCAAGTCCCCATCATGGTCATTTTTCAACCTAATTCCCTAAATGGTCATGCGCAACCACGCATCTCCGCAGCTCCACTAAAATTGCGCTACTTGTACATTTACAAAGGCCGCCCACATTAACTTCCACAATTGCGCAACTGACGGCTACTCAACCGGCAGCTGAGCAACCGACGACTGATTTGACTGATACTTTATTGGAAAGGTAACAAAAATCAAAGAATATCTAAAAAAGTAAGATTTTTGTTACCTTTCTAATAAAGTATCAGTCAAATCAGTCGTCGGTTGCGCAATTGCGGAAGTTAATGTGGGCCTTAGTAAATGGACAAGTGGCGCAATTTTAGTGGAGTTGCGGAGATGCGTGGTTGCGCATGACCATTTATGGAATTAGGTTGGAAAATGACCATGATGGAGACTTGATGCAAGATTTTGTACTATTTTAGTAGTTTTCTCTAAATTTTATTAAATATAAGAAACCAAATTTTATAATATAATAAATTGAGTAAATTACACCGTTAGTCCTTGTGGTTTATGCGTTGACAAGGTCTATCATCCTTTGATGAAAAAATGCACCGTCCGTCATACGTGCAAATGTTATGCGCTGTTTGTCCCTCCGTCTAACAACTGCCACTAACACTCGTTAAGTCACCCCACGTGAAACCCACATGAGGGTATATTTGTCATTTCATACTTCTTATTCTTTTTTAATACATCCTCATCTTATTTCTTTATAGTTTATACATCTACATCATCTTCATCCCTAATCATATCATCTTTACCAAAAATCCATCATAACCAAGAACGGAAAAAAAAAATCCAAAAATCAATTCTTTATCAAAACTCATTATGATCATCAAGAACAAAAAATAAATAAAATCCAAACATATGTCATTACCAAAAAAGAAATCTAATACAAATCCATTTCATCATCAAAAACAAAATATCTATAACAAACCTATTTCATTATGAAGATGAAAACATCAAATCCAAACACAATTCTTTAAAGAGAAACGTGAAACTAATACAACCTTGAATCTCGTATAACCTCCAACAAAACCATTTCTATTCCTAATATACAAAAGTGATAACTATAAATCTAATACACAAAACCCATTTTATTTAAAAATTGCATTCTAACACAAACACAATGTAAATAACAAAATACACCTTTTACACAAGTGCTAAAACAATCATCTCACTCCACCATCATGTTAACAACTTAATTTTTAAGCACTGGTAGACCAGATATGTGATAGTGGATTGGTTCTTCAAGTGACGGGTTAATTTTAACCACTGGTAGACCAGCATAATTTTATGATTGTGTCATGTTGTTAATTTGATGGATTTGAGTGGCAGAGGATCTGGATGGTGGTTCTGGTGGCAACGTGACAGGTCTCGTGGTGGTGGGATTGAAGGTGTATCCGGGAGATTGGGGGATTTGGGTTAGTATGTATTTAGTAGATCGTGATTGTAGTCCATGGTTTTGGTATCAACTTGATTGTCCAGTGTTTTATTATTATAAATTTATAATTGGGGGGAAGATGTTGGTGCAACCGAAGATGGTGACGCATATGTTGTAGCCGGAGGTGGCTGGTATTGTAGCAGGTGGCTGCTATGATGGTGGTGACACTTCTATTGTAGCCGGTGGAGGTGGTTGGTGGTTGCGAGTTGAATGGTGGTGATGGTAGTGTGAAGAAAGAGAAGGAAGATGAATTTGTGTATGTGTTTTTCTATAGGTGTTCCAATGAAAAAAATAGTGGTGAACAAATGTTTTGATTTTGTTTATATGTGATTTTTCAAGTGTGTTAGAGATTAGTGTTGAATGAAAATGAAGATGATGTTAGAGATTGGTGGTGGTGAAAAAAAGTTACTAGTGGGTTGGTGGGTGATGAAAATGAAGATGTATAAACGAAGAAGATGAAGTTAAAATATGAGGGGAAAAGGCTCATATACCCTCATATGGGTGTCACATTGGTAAACATAACGAGCGTTAGTGAGCCCCGTTAGAGAGAGGGACAAATGGCGCATAACGTTTGCCACTTAAGGACGGACGATGCATTTTTTTCGGTCAAAGGACGATAGGGTGCGGTCACGCAAACCACAAGGACGAACGATGTAATTTACCCTAATCAATTTAAAGTTAAAAGTATTTTAAACAAAACATGCAATTTCATGTTTATTTGACAAAAATAAATGTGTCAGCGTTTAAATTGAACTTTTTAAAACGATTAACTATATGGATCACGTTAGAGTTGAGATATATGAGTCCGAAATCGAACCCTTCAACTTGAAAAAAAAAAAGGATTGTCATATATCATATTATACATTTTTTATCTAACAAAACATATGCAGTGATTCTATTTAATACTTTTACTACGAAAAATAAAGGTGAAACAAGATAAAAAACAAAGAAATGAAATAAATAAATAACAAAATAAAAGTAAATAAAAAAATAATAATAAAAAAAAGAGACATTAGGTGTTAAGACATTCCTTCACATCTAGTTTAATAACATGTTTATGTATTTTATTGCCTCTTAATAGTCGGAAAAAAAACAAACGCTCTTAACAAAGATTGCCTCTTACCGCCTCTGAATGATAGGAAAAAACAAACAGTATTAATAATCTAAAGGGGAAAGTGAGTGTGTGGCTGTTAGGTACCCAAGCTTGGGTATAGAACCCACCTAAACACAGTCGTTTTGTTAAAACACAACACCTACTCCCATCTATCTCCAAAACTGAAAGATACTTACCATACATGGAGTCGGATCGTAGGTTATTATCAAGAAGGTAACTGCCATCGAATTCTTACTCTTGGGGTAGCTCCATAGCTACTAAATTCTTCGGTATAAGTTTTATACTTTGTGATCATCTATATTGTTGATTTGATTCGCGGCAATTATCAATGTTTATAAACAGCCTAATCTTTGGTTTCATATCAGTGGTTGTTGATTTGATTCAATATTGACTGCTTATTAATGAAACTTTAGCTCAAAATCATATTGCATATGTACACTGCTCTATCTTTGGTGTCATATCTGATTATTGAACTCTAGTAAGTCATTAACATCCTAATCTAAGAATGAACTTTTTTGTTTGGCAAGAGACAATTGTTGATATTGATTGATGTTTAGTGTTTTTCTAAATGCATAACAGGTGTTTGATGAAATGTGCAAGTCAATTTATTTATTTTTTATTTTTTTATTTTTATTATTATTATTTATTATTTTATTTTTTTTGTTAATTACATAACAGCTAATTGATGTTTAGTCTAAATATGACATTGTTCTTTTAATAAGATGGGAAAATTCTTGATGCTTTGTTTTCTGTAGGACCTTAGATATATCAACCTTATCACTTTACCAAGCAAACCCAACACAAACACGTAATAGTTATGCTATACGAATAGAAAGATAAAGTAAAGAACTTGGTGACTTGAATGATAGAATTCGTGTATATGTTTAGAGAGGTAGAGAGAAGAAAGATGAACCAATAAGTTGTATATTGCTTCAAAGGAAAACACACACACACACACACTCAAGCACACCCCTCAAATGACATACTTGAGGGGTATTTATAGTACAAGTAGAAGATGCCCTAAGGCTTGGCCATGGGCCTTGAGATGGACTTGGATTGGGCTTGGGTTACACGAACTAGACAAGGCTAGCTTATCTTAACTAATGCCCAATTAGCTTAGCCCAATCCACGAGCCCGATGACTATTCTATCACGATATCTAACACACATTACAAAGTTCCTAATCGTGAATGACCATCACTTCTAATAAAAATAATCAAGGCTAACAATCTCCCCTAGGGGTGGTCATTCAAAAGATGCTCCACTTGAATAGGTCTTTAATCTTTTGAGCTTGAACTTTGTGAGTAGATATAGAATAGTCTTAATTCTTTGTTCCTTCATGCTTTGTGATCAGTTAATGTGTTGTCTGCCGTTGTCAACTTCGTTGGTTAGGTGTCTCTACGTCTTTCTCCACCATGCTCACACTTCTATTTGTCTTTTGGTTACCAATGATGTAGTTCTCGAGTCTTTAAACTTTGTAGATTCTTTGACATTGACGAAGAATCATCTTTGACTTTGTGTAGCCTTTGATTATGATGAGAACTTTTCATGTGTTGTTGGTATGAGCATGTGGCGAGTCTGCACGATCCATCCGCTCCAGAGCTTCCATAAGAAGAAAACATAAAACATTGTTAGTAATAAGCGGATTCCGGCACTTACAAGTTTGAATTTCGAGGGTGTTAACAAGATAGTGTGAAAACACGTCTCTAATTCTCACGAGGCCGTTCTCGAACCGGAGTCCCACAGTGAGATAACGCGATGTAATCAAATACACCTACATTCGGATGAGTCGCCGAGGTACATCAAGCATCACCCCACGATCGAGACCGTTTGAGACACACTAAGCGTAATCCACGGGAATTACCGAGTGACTGCCGCCGTGGCTGCTCGATGTTGACCTGGCGGGAGTTTCCATTCAATCATCAAGATCACCGATGTGAAACTTCATAAATGTTCGCAAATTGCTAAGACTGCGTGGGACTCTAGAATGTATCACTTGTGCCTTTATAGATGAGCGACAAGCGATGTCATGTCAAGTGTTCCTATGAGATCTCTTGATGAATCTCGTGGCTCTAGACTCAATAGTGCATTTTGGTTTTCCGGAGCGGAGACTAGGGAGGGTCTCCTTCTTCAATACCAACGATCTCTAAGAGAAAGTCGATAGATTATGTAGGGTTCCCGTGAGAATGAAACAAATCCTTTTAAGAGGAATTGAGTGGCTAGAAGGTTTAGTGCGGTCGTCCTTTGGGTCCATGACGTCTTTGTCTTCAATACCGGTGTCATCTAGTGACAACCAAGAGTGTATGAATTGAACCCGGTTTACGCCTAAGGTTGAATATGGAGGGCTATTTCTTTCACCCTTCTTCACATTTCTTTTAATTCTTCAACCCTTCTTTCTCCTTTCTCACATTACTCCTTTTTCAATCATTCCTAAGGACTTCTAGTTCTACACTATTGGTGATGTCCTTGGGTAGATCCCTCCACTCTGGCGGATCATAGGACTGATTTCTATCCTTAGTCACCTTATAACTCCATGACCTCCTATTGTTGCCATAGAACCATTTTTCTTGAAAATCTCTCGAGTGTTTATGATTATCAAAACATTTTGTTAACACCTTGAGAGTTTTGTTTTTCGAAATACTCCCTTCACATGTGCTTATAAGTTTTGATGTAATCGCACATAGAGGGTAGAGTTTGCACTTTTTGAATTGATCGACTTTAAATGAACAAGACCGATTCGAGACACATTTACATCACTAGAGAACTAGCTTGAAATTATTACCCGTCTGGTCAAGTCCATAGAAAGTTTCTCGAGATGGTACATTTTTTTCGTCAATTCATTGGTTTCAATGAGTCGAGCTCTTTTGAGATTCAAACAACGATCATTAAACCTTTTTATCACATTTTAATCACGTTTTCTCCCCTCAAAATAGCATATCCATGATGTTTTGAAACAAAATGATTAAAAGATATGTTTTCGGAAAGCATTTGGAGAAACGGATTAGTATGAGGGTGATCACTATCAACGGTTGTAGTGGTTTCTCCTTCCTTATCTTGATGATTTTCACTATTATACGTGTTGGAGCAAGTATCAAAATCTTTCTGTGGGGATCCATCTAAGACCAACTTCTTTGAAAACTTTTCCGTGGGTATCCACCTAAGGTAAGATCTAGGAGTTGTTTTCTTATCGATGCGTGGAAGACTCGCTTTGGGAAAACTACGTCTGAAGAGATCCACCTATTAGGTTTCTTGTTGTTTGACATTTTATCAACGGGCTTGTTTCTATTTGGTGTCTTAGTGGATTGTGCCTTGGCACGAGAATTATCTTTCTTGAGATATTGTAAGGCACATGCATCATGATTAACGAAAAGATACATTTTTACATGTAGTACGACAAATTCAATATTCTTGTTTAAAACAAAGACTTTAACTTTGTCACTACGGTCTTTTGGAAATTGATTCTTGTTCAAAAAGACTTAGAATTCCTAGTGTTGTTTTCTAAGGGCATAGCATTTTCTTTTGCAACTACTCTTAGATGCAAGCCAATCCCTAGTCTTTTGTAGAGTGTTCCTAGGTAATGGTTTACTACTACTAGCGGTGCCTTGAAATCTTGTAGAATTCATCACCCTAGATGTTGCACCTAGAATTCCATCTTTTCGAGTCTGCCTTTTTCCTAGCTTCTTCTAGATAGTGATTGTTGACCATGTCGTTAGAACCAATGATTCTTTAACGGATTTTGGTCACATTCCGTGTACTATTCCTAGAAGTGCCATGTGTAATCACTTTTTCTTTATCAAAACCGGTTTTTCAAAAGCTTTGATAATTCTCTTTTTAATAGGCAAAGTCTGTGAGTATTTGTTTTGACAAATCATTTTTCTCATTGACTTTTGGAGGAAACCGAGAAATAGACATTTTGGTTTGAAAACCGGTTTGGGAACATTTGTTTTCTCCTCACCAATGGTTTTGCAAACTTAGTATCCACAGCCTTTTCTTTTAGACATCCCAAATGAGCTCTCAAAAGATCATTTTGCTCTTGCATGTCCTTGTAGGCACGCCATACTGACGCTTTGTCATACTTGCATTCCTCGATTTTCGATCAAAATCGTTTAAAATAGACACGTTTTCTTTTCAAGTTTCATAAGAGCTTTTTCATATTTTGAAACAATTTGGAGGTCTCATCCTCGAGTCTTTCATGATCTTCAACGTAATATGTTTGCAAAATGATGGACATGATATCGGTAGTCATAACATCTTGAAGAGAATCATTCAAATTTTCCAAAACTTTGATGTGTTCAAAACATTCATTAGCTTGCTTTACTGTGGATTTATGGTCCTTGACAAAGTCAGTTGTTTCTTTCAAAAGTGCTTGTTCAACATGAATTACCCTTGAGTTGATGTTATTCAACGGAGGGCAATTTGAGTTTCAAAAACTTTCTCTGCTCGATATCAAAAGTAGAGAACCGGTTGTTAGGTGTCATAGTGGTTTTAGTTTTAACATCTCTTGAAGACTCCCAATTCTAGTTTTAACATCGTCTAAAATGCTTCTAGTATCACTTGTGTTAAAAGGATTGTTTGAAGACATTTGTTCGATTTTCGAAAGAGATTTGGAAACTACAACTGGTTTTGAAACTGATTTTGAAACTGGTGTTGACACTTTGTTTGAAACACTTGGTGTGATGGAAAACTTTGACGTTTCTTTTTGATTAACAAAAGTAATCCCATTAATTTTGTTCCATTTGTTATAATCAATCGGTTTAAGATCTGGATTCTTTTGTTTCATTTTTGATCTACTCTCCTCAGCTAGTTCCAACGTTTCAAGAGAATCACGAACAATTATAGGTTCATGCAAAGGTTGTCCATTGTTCAACACATTCTGAGATTTCTGAGCTTTCTTGAGGAACGAAGGAGGTGAGTTACCAAGAGCCATTTTATGTGAAGTGTGAAAAATCGGATTTACTTGATTAGAAAGCATCTTGTTTGATTTAGCGGAATGACCCGTTGTAAGAAGCAAATTATCCAATTTTTTGATAGTTTCATTTTTATCCAGAATTTCATCAAGAAGAGAATCTTCTCGTTTTGAAAAATCAGCAATCAACTGTTTCTTCTCTTTTCAAGATCGAGAATGTTGCTTTTTGTTTAGAAAGTTGGTTGTTTAGATCGTAAATTTCCTTGTTTAAAGATTTTATTTTCAAATTCGATTCACATCAAGTGTGTCATACTTGAGTTGCAATTGTTGTTCTCTTAAAATGAATCTCGATAACCAATTTCTAATTCGGAAATTTTGTTTGTATGAAATTCATAGGCTTTGGCGTGCTCTTTGTAACTCTCAAGCTCGGTGTCAATTTTTATTCGCGGCCTTAACCTCGCGATTGACCGTTCTTACTTTCTCAACTTCAATGCCACATTGATTGATTAATGATTCAAAATAAGCACGAGTTTCCTCATCATTCGCAAGATTTTGTGCCACACCCTCCACTAGGATCCACATATGGAGTTTCGAGTAAGTATTGCTACAACTCGGATTGTCCATGTATGTATCATAAGTAGGTGCCGATGTCACGAAATCTTCGTTTATCATGAGTAAACACATCACATATGACATTGTTATAGCATGGATCAATGATTGGTACCTCGACATCGCGTTGGCGTCATAGATGGAGGTGCGTCGACTCGGTGTCATACTTAGCTTCCTCAAGATTTGCCATGAAGATGCAATTCGCATTGAGTTCCTCGAGGTCTTCCAAATCATCCATAATAGCAAAAAGTCATGTTCCTCAAGACTCAACCGGAACCCCGCTTGCTTATCTGCTAACAAAGCGACTTTCTCCGAAGAAAATCACCATTCTTTTGTGCGGCTTAGTGGGACAATTCCTTGCCATGTGACCCACTCCTTGACAGTTATAACACTTAACTGATTACCACGATTCACATTTCCATGATTCCCAACGATTGGAGCGCAACATACCCATTCGATTACCCATTGCTCTATTCCCAACATTCTGTCCCATCCGATTTCCAACATATCGACCAGTGATTACCCCGATACGGAACCGCTGATTCTTGATGCGATCGTTAAATGCTTTGTCCAATAAAGAAAATATCTCATTGTAAGGTCGCTTGCTTGACTTCGGGATCGGTGATTCCTTGTTCTGGTATTGTGGATACGGTTGTTGAATGACTTGTTGTTCTTGTGGATAGAATTGTTGTTGAGGTTGTGGAATGTATTGTTGCAAGTTGTTGTTGGAAGATGATGAAGCTTGTTGTTGTGTATTGACCGTAGTTTGAGTCTTAGCAATAAGTGCCAATCGATCATGATTCTTTGCCAATCTTTCTTTCCCGACTTCATTCGCTTCAACTTGGTTTTGTTTCGTAAAATCGCTGAGTTGATCAAAGTTTACGATGTAAGTCTTTTGTTTGGTTGACAATAGTTACATATCGCCCCATTCTTACGGAAGATTATTCAGAACTTGATGTTTTGAACGATTGTTCGGGTGCCAACTTGTTTCGATAAGCTCATTCATCAAAGTGCAAAACCTTCCATAGTAGGATTCAATGGATTCTCACGTGTAGATGTAAACTTTTCCCATTCGCTTAGCGACTTGTTCTCCATGTCTTGTTTACCAATTTCGCTCCAAAACATAGCCGCTCTAACACGCTCCCACATATCGAAGCGGTTTCACAACCGCTCACCGCAAAGAAAGATGTCTATTGGTAAACCCAATTGGATAATATGAATTGCCATGTCATCTCAGATCGACTTGTTTCGATCCTCTTGATGTATTCGATTCGGTTTGAAGATGAGAGGATGGTGGGATGGGAGGTGTTGCATCGAGATTTCGAGTACATGAACTTGTCGAGGTCGAAGGGTCCATCCCGAATGGATTTAATCATGAGTTTTCCATTCGGTTTGGTCTTGATGTAACGGAGCATACGACTTGTCCATTGAAGATAACCACCTTTGCCAACATAGGAGGTCGGTTTTCGCACCGCCGCATGAATGTCTTGTTGAGTTGCCATTGATGAAGGTATGATCCGATAAAGTTGATGTAGGATCGATTCAACGATAAAGGAGTTGTGGTTGATGAAGATTAAGCTCGATTGAGGTGTTTCCGAAGGTCGTATCAGAACTCGGTTCTTAAAAAAAATTTTCTCCCAAAATTTGAAATTCACTATAAAAATCAATTCTAAGGTCTTATGAAAATTTGAGTTATGACAATTTTGACGCAAAATTTGACCCGAAAAATTTGAATTTAGGCCCAAAATTTGAATTTTGACCAAAATTTTCACAGATTAAACCAAAATTTGAATCTCGTAAAAATTGAACGCTTAGTCTCCTCAAAATTTAAATTTTACTCAAGTTTTCCGCCAAAAACTTTTTTTTTTTTTTTTTTTTTTTTTTTTAACCTTATGAGTAGAAAGAGCTTTCGTAGACCAAAGAAGTTACGAGTAGGATATGGGCTTAGCGTGAAACCTTATGCTTAGAAACCTTAAGCGAGGAACCAAGCGTAGAAACCTTATGAGAGAAACCTTATGAGTAGAAACCTTAGCGTAGGAACCTTAAGCGTAGAAACCTTATGTGAAACCTTATGAGTAGAAAGTATCTTACGCGTAACCTTAAGCTTATCGTAGACAAAAGTTACTCGTAAACCTTACGCGTAATTTTGAAGTTATGCGTAGAGTTACTCGTAAGCTTTTAGCTTATGCGTAAACTATGGTTAAGAACCAAAATCCTTTACAACGTCACAACAGAAGAGATATCCACAAGTCGAAGTGTTCCACACACTTATCCAAGTGAGGAAGCAATCGAGCAATGCTTATAGCACGAAGATTCTTCACCAAAAGTTACGAGTAGAAACTTATGAGTAGTTGACTTTCTTCACGAGTAGAACTAGGGTTTTGACTTACTCGTAAAAATTTCCAATGATTCAAACAATTTCGCTTGCACGATATCCTTAAAACACTCAAATAACACAAAAATGTTAACCTTTTCACCCAAAGTGCTTAGAAAAGTTACTAGTAGAAAACTAGGGTTTTGACTTTTGACTTCTACTCGTAAGAAATTTCCAACGATTCAAATGATTTCTTTTGCACGTAAAGCCTTAAAAACACTCGAATAACCCAAAATGTTGACCTTTTCACCCAAAGTTGCTAGAAAAGTTACAGTAGAAATGACCAATGAACCAAAAACGAGTTCAAAAGTGAAGAAAAACACGTAAAGCTTCAAACTTTTGCAAAAACTCAAACTTTAGCACCAAATAAACCTTAAACCACAAGAATCTTGAATTTTTAAGTGCAAAAATTAAAGCTTTATGCGTATCAAAGATGTAAAACGTGAGTACCAAAACTTAACGCGTAACCCTTCAAAACAAACACAAACACTCCTAAACCATTGTTAGGCGATTGATACCAATTGTAGGACCTTAGATATATCAACCTTATCACTTTACCAAGCAAACCCAACACAAACACGTAATAGTTATGCTATACGAATAGAAAGATAAAGTAAAGAACTTGGTGACTTGAATGATAGAATTCGTTTATATATGTTTAGAGAGGAGAGAAGAAAGATGAACCAATAAGTTGTATATTGCTTCAAAGGAAAACACACACACACTTCAAGCACACCCTCAAATGACATACTTGAGGGTATTTATAGTACAAGTAGAAGATGCCTAAGGCTTGGCCATGGGCCTCGAGATGGACTTGGATTGGGCTTGGGTTACTTGAACTAGACAAGGCTAGCTTATCTTAACTAATGCCCAATTAGCTTAGCCCAATCCACGAGCCCGATGACTATTCTATCACGATATCTAACACACATTACAAAGTTCCTAATCGTGAATGACCATCACTTCTAATAAAAATAATCAAGGCTAACATTTTCTTTTGACTCAAGTCAGGTTCTTGTCATTTGAAAGCTAGAATAGATGCACAAGAAAAAGCTTCATGGCATAAAAATGTATTGACATTGCAGGGATTTGGTGTAATGGAGGGAGGTGTAAGAAAAGACCTTGAAAGTTTATGTATATGAAAAAGCATTTCATGAGACAACAATCTCCAGTTAAGAGGCTGCAAAGAATTCAAAGTGTAGATTTTTAAGTTGACATATATGTCTGTAACGCCCCGACCCGACAAGGGTAAAGGAATCACAAGTAATGGTGTCATATCAAAGCAACATAAATATCCAAAATAAATCTTAAAATAAATACTGAAATAAATCAAGTCAAAATGACTTCAATACATAGGTCCCAGCGGAAAAATAAACTCCAAATAAAATATCTGAAATATAAAGTCTTAAATGGCATCATAAGATCAAAGCTAAAAATCTCTAAGGTAAGTCCACTCAAGACTCATCCCAAAGCAAAACCAGCTCCAATGCTTAGATACCGCCATGGAAGAAAAGAAATGCGGCCGAGCTTACAAAGCCCAAAGGAATGATATACAAGCAAAACGAATACGAAACGAAAACGAATACGAAATAAAGTGAAAGAAAGATAGTAAAATCATAATCATTTCAAAATATAAATCGAATAATAGAATAAGTTTTATAGCTAACTACCTCGAGCCCGCACATATATCATATCATAATCATATTCATATTCACACAAGGCAACATTTGTAGGGAGACCTACCGAGTTATGAAGGACGTGCATGCACGCAAGATCAATCATCGCCTAACATACAACATATAACATATAACATATAACGGATAATGATCTAGGATGCACCCATACGTCCTACAAACATATATTGGTAATATAATATAACTTGAGCTCATAACAGATAATGAGATAAGTGGACGCAGAACTTCACTCTCATCGTCCTAGAGTCATGTCGAGGTGCATCATCGACACGGACATGGAACCCCATGACTAGTTATTATTTGGCTCGGTGTCAAACTATCTTAAGTCAAATCGTAATGTCATAACCGACATAGATCATACTCTATCAAAGATTTAGTTATATTTCAATATCAAAGTTTTCATATCATATAGTTCAAAATCAATTGTTTTATAATTCAAAAATCAAAGTTCAGATAAGCAACAGCTCAAATAAACAAAATAGGGTTCATAGCAAAGGCTTAGGAAATCCTAATATAAAACTAACGAAAAGAAAACGTTATAAGGAACCTTACCTAAAAGGTCGTAATATTTGTACCTTATTCCAAAGCAAATGATTGAAAAGCAGAAACACGGAAAGCAAAGGATTACTCCTTCTTCACAGAACCTATACACATTAACGGTCGTACATGTTATTTATGATTCCATAATCGTCGAAATGATCTTTTAATATTTGGTGTTTATACTTAGTGTATTCAGTGATCTTAATACTTTAGAGTTTTATAATTAAATGAGACTTAAGTGTTTTATAAACAATATCGTAGATTAAGGTTCATTATGTCATTTATTTAAAGTTTAGGGTTAAATGTGAAAATAGTTTAAACGTCATAACTCACACATGAAATAACGAATTAATATACTTAGCTTCAAACCCTAATCGATTCTCATTTATGTTCTAGGGTTTTCTCATTCTTTTAATATCATGCCCACGTGCATTTACTTTATATGTTACGTCAATAAATGACTCATTACTCTTGTTATTTACTCAACACGGTCATGTCTAAATCATATGTTACTCATATATATGTTATACGTCAACTTTTATATCCATGCACTATAGCCAGATAGATATGACCACGCATCACGCTTACATATCAACAAGCTCACTTGACTTATAATAACGCATTTATGGTTCACAAATCATTTAGGGTTTAGGTTTCACATGATCTTTACTTATTTAATACACGCTCAAAACTCTTATATGGTTCGGTTCAAACCTAGGGTTTCGCTATAATACTTAACGCAAGTCCTAGCTTATCTTCGTATTTTACATATTCAAGTTGTCATGTTTTTACCTTGGCGAAACATACCTTGGTCAAACATACACATGCTTGGTTCATGCATGTGGTTCGTCCTTATATACTCGATATATTCATGATCCGATTCAATAATACTTATTACGTAACAAGCTCTTTAATAATTATAAGGTTCAAATCATTATGGTTTGTCTTGTTTGGTTTCATACGGCTCGACACAAAGAAAAGAAAACACAAGTCGACTAAAACAAACTAGCTACAATATAATAACTTAAGGTGTATCAAGGAAGACAAATAAACATGTTATACCTTAGCTTTGATGAAGCAAAACTCATGACACCAAGGTTGTTAGGTTCGGCCGAATAGAAGAAAAGAAAGAGAGAGGCAACAAAACTAGGGTTTCAATTTCATGTAAATGTAGTATATATAGGTGGTATCATTTTTAGTTTAGGGCTTTGGAGGGGCTTGGGTTTCGGCTTGGTCCATCCGAACACAAAACAAACACACGCCTTGGGCTCTCTTGATCCAAACGAAACAATGCAAACGCGCCCAACATATTAGCGAAACGCTTAAATCTTCGTCGCACCAAAATCGATCACGTACACACATTCGTTAAGTTTTAATTACTCGCAAGTTTAGTTTTAATTTCGTTAAATGATATAAACGTATTTTACGTATTTTATAAATTCCGATTCCAAGGGTATTTTAGTCTTTAATCATGTTTTAGATTTTCAGGTTTTACAATTCTTCCCCTCTAAAGAAAAATTTTCGTCCTCGAAAATTGAAATGAAACGAAACGAAAACGAAATGAGAACATACCAAACTATTCAAAGAAATGAGGATAACTAGCTCGCATCGACTCCTCGGTTTCCCAAGTAGCCACACGCTCCAGATGATTTTTCCAAAGAATCTTAACGAACGGAATGACTTTATTTCTCATGACTCTTTCTTGCCTTTCTAGAATAGCTTCCGGTTCTTCAGATAAAGACATATCGGATTGAATTTGATCAAACGGATAAGAAGCAACGTGTAACGGATGATAGTTGTATCCCCTTAGGAGTGATACATGGAGAACGTCATGAACATGCGATAACCGAGGCGGAAGTGCTAATCGATATGAAACTTCTCCTATATGCCCGAATTTCAACGGACCGATGAATCAAGGACCGAGCTTGCCCTTGATTCCAAAACGCTTCACACCTCTAAACGGCGAAACTTTCAAAATACACGATCTCCAACCCAAAATTCTAAATCACGACGATGCTTGTCGGCATAACTTTTCCGACGAGACCTAGCTTCCTTCAAATTTTCTCTAGCAATGCCTACTTTCTCATTAGTGATCTCGATCATTTCCGGACCTTCAATCAAGCTGCTCACCCACTTCATCCCAACAAGTAGGTGCTCTACATTTCCTCCCATAAAGAAGTTCAAACGGTGTCGCTTTAATGCTAGCATGCCAACCGTGTTGTATGCAAACTCTACTAAACACAAATATTCATCCCAACCGCCACCCATTCCAAAGCACAAGCCCTTAGCATGTCCTCTAAGGTCCGAATAGTCCTCTCGATCGACCATCCGCTTGAGGATGAAATGCCGTACTAAAATTAAGTCGAGTGCCCCAAGCTTTTGCAAACCTTTCCGTAAACGAGAAGTAAACGCGGATCTCGCTTGGACACAATAGATGCCGAGTACCATGAAGTCTAACGATCTCTTGTCAAAAATCTCCGCCAATCTCCCAATACCATAATCCTTTCGATTGGTAAGAAATGAGCGATTTGGTCAGTCGATCAAAACTACCCAAATCGCATCATGCTTCTTCCGAGTAAGAGGTAGTCCACCACAAAATCCATAGATATCTTATCCCACTTCCATGTCGGAATATCCAATGGTCAGAATAATCCACTAGCCCTTTGATGTTCAATCTTAACTCACGACAAACCATACACTTCGACACAAACGTCGCCACATCTTGCTTCATGCCATTCCACCAAAAGTATCGCTTCAAATCCCTATACATCTTGGTAGAACCAGATGGATAGTGAAAGTAGAACTATGAGCCTCACCATAACTTTCTCAATGGCACCGGATCATTGGGAACACAAAGCCTATCTCCATACCATACAATACCGCATTATCAACCTTAAACTCCGTCTCGCTTACCTTCTTCAACATTTTGCGCCACGGCCCACAACCGCCATCATCCTTTGAGCTTTTTAATTTGCAGATAAGGTTCGACTCCACCTTCATACTAGCCCAAGATCCATCAAAACCTCGACGCATAGCTCAACATCCAAACTCTCTAAGTCTCGACAAATCCTAGGTTTAATCTCAATACTTGCAAGAATGCACGATTTCGCTAAGTTACGCCAAGAACTACATTAGCCTTACCGGATGGTACCGAATGTTGGTGTCATAATCCTTAAGAAGTTCTAACCATCTTCTTTGTCTCATGTTAAGTTCCTTCGAGTGAAAATATACTTGAGACTCTTATGATCGATGAATATATCACACGCCTCCATACAAGTAATGTCTCCAAATCTTCAACGCAAACACCATCGCAGCCTAACTCAAGGTCATGAGTTGGGTAATTCTCCTCATAAGGTTTTAGCCGCCTCAAGCATAAGCTATTACCTTTCCATATTGCATCAAAACACACCTAATCCTTTCTTAGATGCATCACTATAAATTTGAAATCCTCCAACCGGATGGAAGAGTCAAAATAGGCGGACACCAATCTCCGCTTCAACTCTTCAAAACTCTTCTCTCGCTCATCCGTCCATACAAACTTTTCACCTTTTCTCATCAATTGGGTTAGGGGTAGAGCTAAACGAGAGAAACCTTCAACAAAACGCCGGTAGTAACCAACAAGTCCTAGAAAACTCCCTCGATCACCACCGTCGAGGTGTTGGCGATTTAGTGATAGCCTCAACTTTAGACGGATCCATGGTGATACCATCGGTGATACAATATGACCAAGAAAAGCGACTTGTCTTAACCAAAACTCGCACTTCAAAATTTGGCGACAACTTCTTCTTCTCGTAATCTCCAAAACTATCCGAGATGTTCTTCATGCTCTTCTTCGACTTGGAGTAAACTAAAATGTCGCCGATGAAAACGATAACGAATCTATCGAGGAACTCATGGAAAACACGATTCATTAGGTCCATAAACACAAGAAAGCATTGGTCAAACCAAAAGGCATAACGAGGAATTCATAATGACCATATCCGTACGAAACGCGGTCTTAGGAACATCTTGCTCCTTCACACGTAGTCGATGATAACCGATCTCGATCAATCTTCGAAAGAACTTAGCTCCTTGCGCTTGATCAAACAAATCATCAATACGCGGCGAGGATAACGGTTATGAATAGTAATACGGTTGAGTTCACGGTAGTCGATACATAGACGCATGCTTCCATCCTTCTTCTTCACAAATAAAATAGTGCACCCCATGGAGAAACACTGGTCGAATAAATCCATTTTCTATCATCTCTGCAGCTTGTTCCTTCAACTCCTTCGCCTCTACAGGTGCCATATGATACGGAGCCTTCAAATCGGTTCAAAGACCAGAATTAACTCAATGCTAAACTCAACTTCTAGGCGGGGAAGACCGGGGAGTTCATCGGAAAACGTCGGTGAATTCGCAAATAATGTAAAGATTTCCAATGTTAGGACTCTCCAAAGATGTGTCCTTAACAGATGTTAGAAAACCTTGGCACCCATGAGCAATCATGGTCCGTGCCTTCATAGCGAAATGAGCTTAATGATTTGAGAGGTTGAGAACCATGATAAACGAATTCAGATGTTTTACGCTCCAAAGATCACCGCTCTAGCATAGCGCCAATTGAAGCTCTATGATAAGCCAACCAATCCATGCCTAGAATGATATCAAAGTCGACCATATCGAGAGGATACAGATTTGCAAAGTTTAATACGATCATCAAAACGAAGAGGACACTTAACGATTTATGATCAATGATCATGTGGTTTTTCATAGGCGAGAAATCGATAAGTGATTTGTTAATGGTTTGGGCTTCATATTAAGTTTCTTAGCAAATGTGACGGATATAATGGAGTGTGTGGCACCGGTATCAAATAAAACGAAGATGAATAATCATCAATGAAAAGAGTGCCCGTAATGGTACTCGAAGTGCGCCCGCCGCTTCCGAGTAGTAGCATAAACACGCCCGAGAGTAGTTGGCGGCTTGATGTAGTTTCCGGAATCACCGGATTCTTCTTAGGGCAATCCTTGATCTTGTGAGCGGAGAACCACAAGAGAAACATCCACCAAAGGCCTTGAAACACGTCCCGATGAGCCTTTCCACAAGTAGTACAGATAGGGGGAGGCAAAACTTCATCGTCCTTTCTTCGACTGTAAGATCCTCAAGCACGACCGATTTGATCCTCGAAATGATCGATCCTTGTTGTAACGCGGTTATTGTTACCTTGGTTCCGACGATCATTTCCATTCCTACCAAGATTTCTATTATCTTGACTCGCCTCGTGGCGCCCAGAGTCAACACTTCTTCTCGATCGACCTCACCGATCATAACTCCTACCCACTGACTCCTCGAATCATAACTCCCGCAAGAATTTCCTTATAATCATTGCCTTGAGTCCTACCTTGAATCCGATCACCATCAGCGATTACGCTTGTTGGAACCCGAAACCTCATGAAAGATCTCAATGTTACGAGTTGCGTCATTGCAGTCGACACATTCTCATACTCAATATTAAGCGATCGGTCCAACACCCACTTCTTCATCCCCACTTGAAGTGCTTAGCTTGACGCCTACCATCTCCAAAGAATCGCTCCCACAAAACTTACCAACCTCATAAACCTACTCATGTACTCATTGGAATTCTCATGATCAAGTCGGTAGATTGCCCGATAATCCTCTCATACCTTTGTTTGTCAAAGATCGTGGAAGTAACGGTTATAGAAGATAGTCCAAACTCACCCGTGTACAAGTAATAGCAAAAGCATCTCCTCCTCTTGCTTGTTTGAGTGCCTTCCACCAATTTAAAGCATCACCTTCCAATTTGAATGCAACAAACGAGTCTTAAACTCGCTCCACAACCCAATACTTCAAACAACTTCTCAATATGAGTGATCCACCCTCGGCCTCGGTGGGAGTAGCGGCGAAGCTAAACGAAAGAGGCTTGAGCTACCAAATGCTCGAGCCAAGTGTGAATGCCTGGGTTGATTTCTCCACCACTACCCAAGCACCACCGATTCTGAATGTTGTTGATCAATTGCTCCATCATCTCGTGTAGTAAGACCAGGAAAAGAGTGTTGAGAGCATTAGCAATCGCAGATCAATGTTAGTAGCATCATCGCTCCATCCGCGCTACCTAGTACGAGTTCGAACCATCCGAACGATATTCAAACGATTAGCAAAATGAACAAAGGTGAGATACGAAATGGAAGTACGCAAGGAATCCTAAAGTCTACCCAAATCCTCGCAGTCATATCCTAAGCTCTAAGGGTCTCAAAACCTAGGCTCCATATGTCACAGTGTCCCGACTACAAGTCGTAAACATGGGCTCGATGCCATAAATTGTAACGCCCGAATTCGACAAGGGTAAAGGAATCACAAGTAATGGTGTCATATCAAAGCAAACATAAATATCCAAAAGAAATCTTAGCATAAATCTCGAAATAATTCAAGTCAAAATGACTTCAATACATAGGTCCCAATGAAAAATAAACTCCAAATAAAATATCCAAATATAAAGTCTTAAATGGCATCATAAGATCAAAGCTAAATATCTCTAAGGTAAGTCCACTCAAGACTCATCCCAAAGCAAAACTCAGCTCAATGCTTAGATACCGCCATGAAGAAAAGAAATGCGGTGAGCTTCAAAAGCCCAAAGGAATGATATACAAGCAAAGCGAATACGAAACAAAACGAATACGAAATAAAGTGAAAGAAAGATAGTAAAATCATAATCATTTCAAAGTATAAATCGTAATAATAGAATAAGTTTTATAGTTAACTACCTCGAGCCCGCACACATATCCGAATCATAACCATAATCATATTCATATTCACACAAGGCAACATTTGTAGGGAGACCTACTGAGTTATGAAGGACGCGCATGCACGCAAAGATCAATCATCGATAACATATAGCATATAACATATAACATATAACGGATAATGATCTAGGATGCACCCATCGTCCCACAAACATATATTGGTAATATAATATAACTTGAGCTCATAATGATAATGAGATAAGGGACGTGGCGAACTTCACTCTCGCCTAGAGTCATGTCAAGTGCATCATCGACACGGACATGGAACCCCATGACTAGTTATTATTTTGGCTCGGTGTCAAACTATCTTAGGTCAAATCGTAATGTCATAACCGATATAGATCATACTTTATCAAAGATTTAATCATGTTTCAAAATCAAAGTTTTCATATCATATAGTTCAAAATCAATTGTTTTATAATTCAAAATCAAAGTTCGATATAAGCAACAACTCAAACAAACAAAATAGGGTTCATAGCAAAGGCTTAGGAAATCCTAATATAAAAACTAATGAAAGAAAATGTTATAAGGAACCTTTACCGAAAAGGTCGTAATATCTGTACCTTATTCCAAAGCAAATGATCGAAAAGCGTAAACACGAAAGCAAAGGATTACTCCTTCTTCACGTAACCTATACACATTAACGGTCGTACATGTTATTTATGATTCCATAATCGTCGAAATGATCTTTTAATATTTGGTGTTTATACTCAGTGTATTCAATGATCTTAATACTTTAGGTTTTATAATTAAATGAGACTTAAGTGTTTTATAAACAATATCGTAGATTAAGGTTCATTATGTCATTTATTAAAGTTTAGGGTTAAATGTGAAAATAGTTTAAACGCTATAACTCACACATGAAATAACTAATTAATATACTTAGCTTCAAACCCTAATCGATTCTCATTTATGTTCTAGGGTTTTCTCATTCTTTTAATATCATGTCCACGCAGCATTTACTTTATATGTTACGTCATTTAATGACTCATTACTCTTGTTATTTACTCAACACGCTCATGTCTTAATCATATGTTACTCATATATATGTTATACGTCAACTTTTATATCCATGCACTATAGCTTCAGATAGATATGACCACGTACTACGCTTATATATCAACAAGCTCACTTGACTTATAATAACGCATTTATGGTTCACAAATCATTTAGGGTTTAGGTTTCACATGATCTTTACTTATTTAATACACGCTCAAAACTCTTATATGGTTCGGTTCAAACCTAGGGTTTCGCTATAATACTTAACGCAAGTCCTAGCTTATCTTCGTACTTTACATATTCAAGTTGTCATGTTTTTACCTTGGCCAAAACATACACATGGTTCGTTCACATGCATGTGGTTCTATCCTTATATACTCGACATATTCATGATCCGATTCAATAATACTTATTACGTAACATACTCTTTAATAATTATAAGGTTCAAATCATTATGGTTTGCCTTGTTTGGTTTCATACGGCTCGACACAAAGAAAAAGAAAACACAAGTCGACAAAACAAACTAGCTACAATATAATAACTTAAGGTGTAACAAAGGAAGACGAATAAACACGTTATACCTTAGCTTGATGAAGCAAAGACTCGACACCAAGGTTGTAGGGTTCGGCCGAATAGAAGAAAAGAAAAGAGAGAGGCAACAAAACTAGGGTTTCAATTTCTTGTAAATGTAGTGTATATATAGGTGGTATCATTTTAGTTTAGGCTTTTGGGAGGGCTTGGGTTTCGGCTTGGCCCAACCGAACACAAAACAAACACACACCTTGGCTCTCGCTCTTGATCCAAACGAAACAATGCAAACGCGGCCCAACATATTAGCGAAACGTTTAAATCTTCGTCGTACCAAAATCGATCACGTACACACATTCGTTAAGTTTTAATTACTCGCAAGTTTAGTTTTAATTTCGTTAAATGATATAAACGTATTTTACGATTTTATAAATTTCGATTCCAAGGGTATTTTAGTCTTTAATCATGTTTTAGATTTTCGTGTTTTACAATTCTTCCCCTCTGAAGAAAAATTTTCGTCCTCGAAAATTGAAATGAAACGAAACGAAAACGAAATGAGAACATACCAACTATTCAAAGAAATGAGGATAACTAGCTCGCATCGACTCCTCGGTTTCCCAAGTAGCCTCACGTTCCGGGTGATTTTTCCAAAGAATCTTAACGAACGGAATGACTTTATTTCTCATGACTCTTTCTTGCCTTTCTAGAATAGCTTCCGGTTCTTCAGATAAAGACATATCGGATTGAATTTGATCAAACGGATAAGAAGCAACGTGTAACGGATGATAGTTGTATCCCCTTAGGAGTGATACATGGAAAACGCCATGAACATGCGATAACCGAGGCGGAAGTGCTAATCGATATGAAACTTCTCCTATACGCTCCGAATTTCAAACGGACCGATGAATCGAGGACCGAGCTTGCCCTTGATTCCAAAACGCTTCACACCTCTAAACGGCGAAACTTTCAAAATACACGATCTCCAACCCGAAATTCTAAATCACGACGATGCTTGTCGGCATAACTTTTCCGACGAGACCTAGCTTCCTTCACTTTTCTCTAGCAATGCCTACTTTCTCATTAGTGATCTCGATCATTTCCTGACCTTCAATCAAGCTGCTCACCTACTTCATCCCAACAAGTAGGTGCTCTACATTTCCTCCCATAAAGAAGTTCAAACGGTGTCGCTTAATGCTAGCATGCCAACCGTTGTTGTATGCAAACTCTACTAAACACAAATATTCATCCCAACCGCCACCCATTCCAAAGCACAACCCTTAGCATGTCCTCTAAGGTCCGAATAGTCCTCTCCGATCGACCATCCGTTTGAGGATGAAATGCCGTACTAAAATTAAGTCGAGTACCCCAAGCTTTTGCAAACCTTTCCGTAAACGAGAAGTAAAACGCGGATCTCTGTCGGACACAATAGATGCCGGAGTACCATGAAGTCTAACGATCTCTTCTTTGAAAAATTTCCGCCAATCTCCCAATACCATAATCCTTTCTCGATTGGTAAGAAATGAGCGATTTGGTTAGTCGATCAACAACTACCCAAATCGCATCATGCTTCTTCCGAGTAAGAGGTAGTCCAACACAAAATCCATAGATATCTTATCCCACTTCCATGTTGGAATATCCAATGGTCAGAATAATCCACTAGCCCTTTGATGTTCAATCTTAACTCACGACAAACCATACACTTGCTTCATGACTCTTATGATCTATGAATATACTTGACTCTTATACTGAGACCTTATACTGAGTCTCATGTTAAGTTCCTCAAAACCTCGAGTGAAAATATACTTGAGACTCAAGATGATCGGTGAATATATCACACGCCTCCATACAAGTAATGTCTCCAAATCTTCAACGCAAACACCATCTTCAAGCCTAACTCAAGGTCATGAGTTGGGTAATTCTCCTCATAAGGTTTTAGTCCTCAAGCATAAGCTATTACCTTCCATATTGCATCAAAACACACCTAATCCTTTCTTAGATGCATCCTTGTAAATTTGAAATCCTCCGCCGGATGGAAGAGTCAAAATAGGAGCGACACCAATCTCCGCTTCAACTCTTCAAAACTCTTCTCTCGCTCATCCGTCCATACAAACTTTTCACCTTTTCTCATCAAAACCTTGGGTAGAGCTAAGCGAGAGAAACCTTCAACAAAACGCTAAGTAACCAAATAAGTCCTAGAAAACTCCAATACCTCAACATCGCCGAGGTCTTGGCCATTTAGTGATAGCCTCAACTTTAGACGGATCCATGGTGATACCATCACCTACAATATGACCAAGGAAAGCGACTTGTCTTAACCAAAACTCGCACTTCAAAATTTGGCGACAACTTCTTCTTCCTCGTAATCTCCAAAACTATCCGGAGATGTTCTTCATGCTCTTCTTCGACTTGAGTAAACTAAAATGTCGTCGATGAAAACGATAACGAATCTATCAAGGAACTCATGGAAAACACGATTCATTAGGTCCATAAACACAAGAGCGCATTTGTCAAACCAAAAGGCATAACGAGGAATTCATAATGACCATATCCGTACGAAACGCGGTCTTAGGAACATCTTGCTCCTTCACACGTGAATGATGATAACCGATCTCGATCAATCTTCGAAAAGAACTTAGCTCCTTGCGCTTGATCAAACAAATCATCAATACGCAGAGGATAACGGTTACGAATAGTAATACGGTTGAGTTCACGGTAGTCGATACATAGACGCACGCTTCCATCCTTCTTCTTCACAAACAAAACAGTGCACCCCATGGAGAAACACCGGTCGAATAAATCCATTTTCTATCATCTCTTGCACTGCTCCTTCAACTCCTTCGCCTCTATAGGTGCCATACGACACGGAGCCTTCAAAATCGGTTCAAGACTGTGAATTAACTCAATGCTAAACTCAACTTCTAGGGGGGAAGACCAGGAGTTCATCGGGAAAACGCTGAATTCGCAAACAACGAAAGATTTTCAATGTTAGGACTCTCCAAAGATGTGTCCTTAACAGATGCTAGAAAACCTTGGCACCCATGAGCAATCATGGTCCGTGCCTTCATAGCGGAAATGAGCTTAACAGATTTGAGAGGTCGAGAACCATGATAAACGAATTCAGATGTTTTACGCTCCAAAGATCACCGTTCTAGCATATCACCAATTGAAGCTCTATGATAAGCCAACCAATCCATGCCTAGAATGATATCAAAGTCGACCATATCGAGAGGATACAGATTTGCAAAGCGAATACGATCATCAAAACGAAGAGGACACTTAACGATTTATGATCAATGATCATGTGGTTTTTCATAGGCGAGAAATCGATAAGTGATTTGTTAATGGTTTGGGCTTCATATTAAGTTTCTTAGCAAATGTGATGATATAATGGAGTGTGGCACCGTATCAAATAAAACGAAGACAAAATAATCATCAATGAAAAGAGTGCCCGTAATGGTACCAAGTGCGCCTACCGATTCCGAGTAGTAGCATAAACACGCCCAAAGAGTAGTTGGCGGCTGATGTAGTTTCCGTGAATCACCGGATTCTTCTTAGGGCAATCCTTGATCTTGTGAGCAGAGAACCACAAGAGAAACATCCACCAGGCCTTGAAACACGGTCCCGGATGAGCCTTTCCACAAGTAGTACAGATAGGTGGGGAGGCAAAACTTCACCGTCCTTCACGACTGTAAGATCCTCAAGCACGACCACGATTTGATCCTCGAGTGACTAATCCTTGTTGTAACCGGTTATTGTTACCTTGGTTCGACGATCATTTCCATTCCTACCAAGATTTCTATTATCTTGACTCCTCGCCTCGTGGCGCCCAGAGTCAACATTCCTTCCCGATCGACCCACCGATCATAACTCCTATCCACTGACCCTCGAATCATAACTCCCGCCGAATTTCCTTATAATCATTGCCTTGAGTCCTACCTGAATCCGATCACCATCGCGATTACGCTTGTTGGAACCCAAACCTCATGAAAGATCTCAATGTTACGAATGCATCATTGCAGCCGACACATTCTCATACTCAATATTAAGCGCTCGGTCCAACACCCACTTCTTCATCCCCACTTGAAGTGCTTAGCTTGACGCCTACCATCTCCAAAGAATCGCTCCCACAAAACTTACCAACCTCATAAACCTACTCATGTACTCATTGGAATTCTCATGATCAAGTCGGTAGATTGCCCGATAATCCTCTCATACCTTTGTCAGCCAAAGATCGTGGAAGTAACGGTTATAGAAGATAGTCCAAACTCACCTGTGTACAAGTAATAGCAAAAGCATCTCCTCCTCTTGCTTGTTTGAGTGCCTTCCACCAATTCAAAGCATCACCTTCCAACTTAAAGCGCACCAAACGAGTCTTAAACTCGCCTCCACAACCCAATACTTCAAACAAATTTCTCAATATGAGTGATCCACCTCGGCCTCGGTGGGAGTAGAGTAGAAGCTAAACGAAAGAGGCTTGAGCTTATCAAACGCCGAGCCAAGTGTGAATGCCGACGGTTGATTTCCTCCACCACTACCCGGCACCACCGATTCGAATGTTGTTGATCACCGCTCCATCATCTCGTGTAGTAAGACCAGGAAAAGAGTGTTGAGAGCATTAGCAATCGCAGATCAATGTTAGTAGCATCATCGCTCCATCCACGCTACCGGTAGTACGAGTTCGAACCATCCGAACGATATTCAAACGATTAGCAAAATGAACAAAGGTGAGATACGAAATGGAAGTACGCAGAAGGAATCCTAAAGTCTACCCAAATCCTCACAGTCATATCCTAAGCTCTAAGGGTCTCAAAACCTAGGCTCCATATGTCACAGTCCCGACTACAAGTCGTAAACCAGGCTCGATGCCATAAATTGTAACGCCCGACCCGACAAGGGTAAAGGAATCACAAGTAA
Source organism: Chrysanthemum lavandulifolium (assembly GCA_022545495.1). Classification (NCBI taxonomy): domain Eukaryota; kingdom Viridiplantae; phylum Streptophyta; class Magnoliopsida; order Asterales; family Asteraceae; genus Chrysanthemum; species Chrysanthemum lavandulifolium. The sequence continues at coordinate 114,135,941 of CM040244.1, forward strand.
TGGTGTCATATCAAAGCAAACATAAATATCCAAAAGAAATCTTAGCATAAATATCAAATAATTCAAGTCAAAATGACTTCAATACATAGGTCCCAAATGAAAAATAAACTCCAAATAAAATATCCGAAATATAAAGTCTTAAATGGCATCATAAGATCAAAGCTAAATATCTCTAAGGTAAGTCCACTCAAGACTCATCCCAAAGCAAAACTCAGCTCAATGCTTAGATACCGCCATGAAGAAAAGAAATGCGGTGAGCTTCAAAAGCCCAAAGAGCATGATATACAAGCAAAGCGAATACGAAACGAAAACGAATACGAAATAAAGTGAAAGAAAGATAGTAAAATCATAATCATTTCAAAGTATAAATCGTAATAATAGAATAAGTTTTATAGTTAACTACCTCGAGCCCGCACACACACATATCATATCATAATCATATTCATATTCACATTCAGGCAACATTTGTTGGGAGACCTACTGAGTTATGAAGGACGCTGCATGCACGCAACATCAATCATCGACAACATATAACATATAACATATAACATATAACGGATAACAGATCTAGGATGCACCCATACGTCCCACAAACATATATTGGTAATATAATATAACTTGAGCTCATAACAGATAATAGATAAGGGACGTGGCGTAACTTCACTCTACTATCGCCTAGAGTCATGTCGAAGTGCATCATCGACACGGACATGGAACCCCATGACTAGTTATTATTTTGGCTCGGGTGTCAAACTATCTTAGGTCAAATCGTAATGTCATAACCGACATAGATCATACTTTATCAAAGATTTAATCATGTTTCAAAATCAAAGTTTTCATATCATATAGTTCAAAATCAATTGTTTTATAATTCAAAAATCAAAGTTCAGATAAGCAACAGCTCAAATAAACAAAATAGGGTTCATAGCAAAGGCTTAGGAAATCCTAATATAAAACTAACGAAAAGAAAACGTTATAAGGAACCTTTACTGAAAAGGTCATAATATCTGTACCTTATTCCAATGCAAATGATCGAAAAGCGTAAACACGGAAAGCAAAGGATTACTCCTTCTTCACGTAACCTATACACATTAACGGTCGATATGTTATTTATGATTCCATAATCGTCGAAATGATCTTTTAATATTTGGTGTTTATACTTAGTGTATTCAGTGATCTTAATACTTTAGAGTTTTAGGATTAAATGAGACTTAAGTGTTTTATAAACAATATCGTAGATTAAGGTTCATTATGTCATTTATTAAAGTTTAGGGTTAAATGTGAAAATAGTTTAAACGTCATAACTCACACATGAAATAACGAATTAATATACTTAGCTTCAAACCCTAATCGATTCTCATTTATGTTCTAGGGTTTTCTCATTCTTTTAATATCATGTCCACGTGCATTTACTTTATATGTTACGTCATTTAATGACTCATTACTCTTGTTATTTACTCAACACGTTCATGTCTTAATCATATGTTACTCATATATATGTTATACGTCAACTTTTATATCCATGCACTATAGCTTCAGATAGATATGACCACGCACTACGCTTACATATCAACAAGCTCACTTGACTTATAATAACGCATTTATGGTTCACAAATCATTTAGGTTTAGGTTTCACATGATCTTTACTCGTTTAATACATGTTCAAAACTCTTATATGGTTCGGTTCAAACCTAGGGTTTCGCTATAATACTTAACGCAAGTCCTAGCTTATCTTCGTACTTTACATATTCAAGTTGTCATGTTTTTACCTTGGCAAAACATATACATGGTTCGGTCCTATATATACTCGACATATTCATGATCCGATTCAATAATACTTATTATGTAACAAGCTCTTTAATAATTATAAGGTTCAAATCATTATGGTTTGCCTTGTTTGGTTTCATACTGCTCGACACAAAGAAAAAGAAAACACAAGTCGACAAAAACAAACTAGCTACAATATAATAACTTAAGGTGTAACAAAGGAAGACGAATAAACACGTTATACCTTAGCTTTGATGAAGCAAAAGACTCTCGACACCAAGGTTGTTAGGTTCGGCCGAATGGAAGAAAAGAAAGAGAGGCAACAAAACTAGGGTTTCAATTTCTTGTAAATGTAGTGTATATATAGGTGGTATCATTTTTAGTTTAGGGCTTTGGGAGGGGCTTGGGTTTCAGCTTGGCCCAACCGAACACAAAACAAACACACGCCCTTGGGCTCTCGGCTCTTGATCCAAACGAAACAATGCAAACGCGGCCCAACATATTAGCGAAACGTTTAAATCTTCGTCGTACCAAAATCGATCACGTACACACATTCGTTAAGTTTTAATTACTCGCAAGTTTTAGTTTTAATTTCGTTAAATGATTCCATAAAATCATGTTTTATTTTCGTGTTTTACGTATTTTATAAATTTTAGATTCCAAGGGTATTTTAGTCTTTAATCATTTGATTTTAGATTTTTCTTGTTTGGTTTGCTCGGTTAACTATATTACTACACAAAGGGTCACAAATCTTTCCACACACTCACTATTTTTGCATTCTTTACTAGACCTCTCAAACTAAGCATGGCAAACTTACATGACGAGAAGACAATCAAGCCACACCGTTACAGTAACAAGAGTTATCGACATCATGTATGTTTGCTACTGGTTTCGGGCATTAGACTAGCATTTCAAGTTCTACAATTCAGAAAACGTTAAATAGCATACCCAACATCCGGGATTTTATGTTACTAGATCTTTTTGAGTCTTGATTAGTGATATTATTTGAGATTGGAGGACATGTGTAACACATCGATATACACTTTGATGTTCTAAAACTGTTATTTTTAAGCTTAGAAACCATAGTATGCATACTCACACCATTGTACGCTTAAGTTGACAGCTCATTTATTATCACTATACAACATGAAGTTAAAATCATTTAACAACAATGATTCTACCTAAATCATTCAACAATGATGATTTGAAATCATTATAAAGAGCATGTTTACATCCTCAAAACACCAATATGACAATACCGAAAAATAAGATCCTAAACTATCCGAGATACTAAACTTGTAGAACAATTGATCCCGGCCACCGCACTCTTGTCTTAGTACATCATAAAGGTGACATTTTGTCTCCACACATATCTGAAACACCACCAACTACACCAAGTTTAACGGTTTTCATCCTTGCTAAGAACCATGACCTGATACAAGAAACTATAAAGATTAAAACATCTTTTAAATCACGTTTTGTGCACACAAAGAATAAGATAATCTACATATTAAGATACTAATCTACATATTAAGATACTATTTTTAAACATATCTATACTCTATGTGAAAACTTTATTTCAACAAAGCATTTGATCAAATACTTGGTGTGCAGTTTAAAAGCTATTGTCATCGAACACAATGGCAATTTTGAGAAGATGGAATTTTCAGATGAAATGGAGCTATATTTATGTTCATCAATTCATACTTGAACTTCAAGTAAATAAATTGTGATTAGAAACACGTATCAAAGCCGGTAGTATATTTATGTTCATCGATTTTTCAAGAACCGAACATATTGGGTATATTCTAACATCACGATTTTGGAATGAGATTTTTCGAGAGCAAGGTTTGAGTCGATTCCAAACATGGAAAATCAAAGAAAGTGAAAGTACAACTTGATTTGTTTCAATCTGGAGAGGAAGAAGAGAGTGTTTTTGGAGATAAAATGAGATCTTTTATATTTGCAATGAAACGACGTAGTTTTAATGAGTTCTATACCTAAGCTTACGTACATTACAACCACACACTCACTTTCCCCTATATATATAACCGCGTCTAAATAAATTAGATTAAAATGTCATTAAGAAGCATTTTTTAAAAAACATAACAACACCTAAATGTAAAATTTTTAAACGAAAAGGTTGGTTAAAACAAAAAATATAGTTTAATAATTTAGGGTTTGAAAATATAACAAAGTATCTCTCTCCCCGCGCCCCTCTTATTTGGATTTTGATTATACCGCTTACAATTGACGCTGAATTAAAGAAATCTATAAATATAAATACCAATAAATAAAAACCCTAACAACAAATCGATCCAATCTTTTCTTCATCCACCCCCTTTGTTGGATTTGAAACCCTAACAAGAAGAAGAAGAAGAAGAATGAGGAAGGGAAGTAAACGAAAGTCCGCTGCTGCCGCTAAAACCAAGGAAGAAGAAGAACAACAACCTCAGAAAGAAGCTAGGAAACCTAAACGTGCCAAGACTGCTAAAGTTGAATCTGAGCCTGAGTATTTTGATGACCACCGTGAATTGGTATTCATTTTGTGGATTAGCTTTAATTTTTATTTTTTAAAAACTTACCCACCCACCCATTTAGATGCTAAAACTTGTTTTTATGGCCATTAACCAGTCAGTTTTTCTTTAATCTTTTTGTAGGAGGATTTATGGAAGCAGGTTTTCCCTGTTGGAACAGAGGTATGTATGCTCATTTTTTATTTTATTACATTGTCTAGGCTGCTTAATCCATCTTAATGTTTTATTGACAGTGGGACCAGCTTGATTTGCTTTCTGAATATAAATGGAATTTCAAAAACCTTGAAGTAAGTTGCATTCTGCCTATTATGTAGTAGTATATATTTTGTATGTTATTGTATGCTATTATAACTAACCAAGTTTGAAATGCTTTTCAGGATGCATTTGAAGAGGGGGGTGTATTACATGGGAGGAAAGTCTACCTCTTCAGCGTTACAGAACGTAAGATATTTGTAAAACACTACCTTAACGTAATTATCAATTTAGTCACTAATTATAAGGTGTTTATTGCAGCTCAATTGCTTTTATGAATGGTCAATCCAAAGTAACCTGCATACCTGTAGTGGTCATGTAAGTAGAATATGTTTCTTCCTTTTCCTTTTACTTTTAGTGGTAATCTCTTTGAAGTAGCATTGAAAGGCATAACTTCTTGCGCTAACACGCGCTCAACATACATGTTTAGCTTAGCATCTAAACATCTTATATCTGGATAATGAGCCATGATGTTTACTGCTGTCTTTTTGTGTGAACTAATAAATTCTATGAATATTTTTGTATGATTAAGGTCGTTGACATATATTAATGACAAAGTAACTGAGAAGAACAAGTTTTCAATAGCATTTATTTATGTGCAATCATTGCTTTCAATTGGTAGAGCACATTTTATATCAAAAGTTTGTGTCCAAATTTTCTTTCCTAATGCCATTTCATGCTGCCCTCTTGTTGATTGTGTTTATATTTGTTTTTTGTCTTATACATGTATTATGTACCATTGAGCAGGTTGTTTCTCCATTTCCACCTTCTGATAAGATTGGAATCAACTCTGTACAAAGAGAGGCGGAAGAAATTGTTGATATGAAGCAGATGAAAATGGATTGGGTTCCATATATTCCGATCCATATGGAAAACGGTATTTCTTTTTCATATTCTTGATAGGTTCTAATTATTCTTAATAAGTTGTTGCTTGCTTACATTAATGTGAATCTTATTCTTGCAGGGGTGCTTCAGTTGAAAGACTAAATTCTCAAATCTTTATACTAAGCTGTGTTCAAAGAAGGTATTTTACCGTGTCAAATTTTTTGTTATCATGCTCTTTTTTCGTTTATTTTCGTCATTTAGTGGTCTTGTTCAGTTGTTCCTGTATAATATATTTGCATTTTGTTAAGGCCTAGATTTGTTGTGAATTCTAGGTTATGCTCATACTGTTGCAAGTGAGAAAGGAAATCTGGAATGAAAATTGTTCCACTTTTTACTGTAGTCGAGGATTCAGTTTCTTTGTGATGGTTGCCTAGCTTTTGAATACCTTTTTAGACATTCTGAGCAAAACTCAAGTCTAATAGTTGAGAATCAAGGACCTTGATTACTATTGTTTACTATTGCACTTTGGTGCTTATTTTATATCTGTTGTGTTTTCAAATTGGTTGATAATGTTGTTCGTGACTCTGATTTTGATCCAGGGCTGGTTTAAAACATCTGAAGGTGGATCGTGTCAAGAAGTTTGAATACTGTTTACCATGTGAGTGTATATGTTATGCATTTTCAGTTTCCATCTTTTGATTTATAGTTTGACTGGATAAATTTAAGATTGATTTAGTTTAATAAAGAATCATCCTTGTAGTGTCTGCAATATTATGTTTATACTCTAAAAGGCAGAAAGACACTAAAATATGTCATATCGTGTGATTCTAGAAATTAGACTATAATAGTAAATTGCAATAAGTCTGAATACAATGGCCAGAATAATCCACTTTGGCATATTCTAACGTGTCAATATGTAGCTAAACTAGATACCTGTTAACACATACAGCTATTTAACAAATAAGCTAAAAGCAAATAGTTAAGTTTTGAGTCACAAGAAAACTATTCTGGAAAATGCCAGTGAAGGTTACAAATACTTTCTTCCTAACTCTTGCAAAGTTGAGGAGGCGTGGTGCGACATAAAGGATAGTTGGCAGTTTCTGTTATTATTCATTACTTTCTTCATGCTGAACACAACCTTGAATCTAAATTTAATGAACACAACCTCTTAAATTATCTTTATTTAAAGATTCAGACTGTTATATTTCTATACTCAAAATATCTTCAGTGTTTGCGGCTCAACTCCACCTCTGACCTCTTCTGACGTGTTCTTTGAATAAACTATCCAACTTGACCATCGTGCCACACCTCTAACTGTTACCTGCCTGAGTTAAGCATCTTTGACTCTGTTTTTTCTCAGGGTCTTTGTGTTTTAGTTTCGCTTTTGTTATTAAATTCATTAGAATTTTGAATAATTATACATGGCTATATAATAGGGTTTATAAATTGTTTATTTAAATACTCAACCAGCCATTTTAGCCAATTTAGAACCCTTTGTCTAAAAGCATTGACTAACCTTCTATCTATTCTGATACCAGTCTAGGTTTGAATCATACTAAACCTTCTATTTTGTTAATCGAATGTGTATATAACATGGTCAGTGTAGTCATATGGCTGTGTTAGTTTTGTGGCCTCATGAGATTAAGTTGGAATGATTGTTTATATTCTTGCAGATTTCTATCACCCTTTAGGGATGATGAGACGGAACAGAGTACTATTGTGGATATCATGTTTCCAGCGGAACCACCTGTAAGTAACTTTTTTGCACTTTCCATATGTTTTGCTTCTTCAAATATGCGACATTTCATATTTACAGCTTCACAACTTATGATAATTCTATATCATAATTTTTCGATACCAGAACATGACTTAGGCTAGCACTAATTTGCTTTATGCATTTTGGCTGAAATTCTATAGGTTGTCTGTGAGTTTGATTGGGAGATGGATAACCTTGAGGTAATATTCTCTCTCTTTTTATTTTTTATTTTATTTATTTATTATTTATTTATTTATTTATTTTTATTTGTTAGCAACCTTTGGCTATCTGGTTTTTATGGATAAATTGGCTTCAACTGTCTTACAATTATGAAAACACTTTTAAACGGTTGTAGGAATTCACCAATGAGCTCATTGCTTCAGAGGAGTTGACTGAAGATCAGAAGGATGAATTTAAGGTAAAAACGAATCAAGTAGTCAGACTTTGTGTTTCACTCTTCAGCTGTCTTTCATTGGTGGTTGTTTGAATTTGTGTTTTGAAACTTCTTATTTGATAATTGCAATTTTACAAGGATGCTCTCTTTGTTAATTTTAATAATTCATTTATTTAATTCACTCAACATTCATACATTAGACTATTTAATTATAATTATTACATTTTCAAAGCAGAAGCACATTCAGCCCTATTATTTGTTACTCATTTTTTTCAGTTGATTATCTGATTACACCCTTCTCACGAATAATATTTTTTATACAGGAATTTGTCAAGGAAAAGGTTCGAGAAGCAAAGAGAGCTAATCGAGAGGTAGCTTTCAGATTGTTTGTTATATATATATGACATTTGGTTCCAATGTTACTCGAGCTTGGTTTTAGTTTTGTACTATGACATTGTGTAGGCTAGGAGAAGCGAAAAAAAGCTCGAGAGAAATGGATCAAACGCAGTGGCTGCATTTGAGAACATGAGGTTTTATAAATTCTATCCTGTTGCCACACCCGATACCCCAGATGTCTCGCAAGTCAAGGTTTGATTTTTTTTTTCTTTCTTTACTATTCAAAAGAATTGTTTACTTTTTATTCATAATTAGTAAAAATGTGGCTTTAGTAAAACACTATCTTATTAAAAGTTGAGAGTTTGTGGAGCCCTTAGCTTAAAATAACTAGTCACTATTGGGAGACAAAATATTGAAGGGTAGTTAAAACACCTGGTCCAAATGTTGCTTTCAACCGTCATATGTGATACTGGAACGGTATCAAATAATTGGTTTGCATCTTAGTCTTAGGAGTGTGGAAGTAATATAGAAGGGATTAGAAAGACGAACCTATAGGCCTGTTTAGCGCCTTTCTAAAGTCAACTTAAAAAAAACCGTGATCACCTATACGCTCTTGATTTTTACCATCAAGATTGTAAATTTGTGGAACTCTAGCCTAAATTTACTAGTTTGCTTCTAGCCACGATCATGCATGTTCAATATTGAAGGATATTTTAGATATATGGCTAGAAAACCTAATAATTTTGTCTGTACCAAGGGATAGAAGAGATTATTCTGTTAATCACATTCAATCACGACTCCTTTATTTGTCACCATTAAGGGCATTTCAGAAAATTTGCTGACGTGTTGCAATTTTGTTGGCATATAGTTTACCCATATTTGTTCCTTTTTTATTTTAATCATGAGTGTTTTTGTTGCAGTTTTTATTCATAAGTAGGTAGTACAAGATTATTTGATTAACTATGTGTGTTTTTGTTACAGTCGTCATTCATAAATAGGTATTATGGCAAGGCGCATCAAGTACTCTGAAGCGAATGCTGAGATGGGTGCTTTACGTCCTCTATGCTTCTCAGGATTACCATTTAATGAAGGATTGTCGTGCCACACTACACATCCAACTCATACAAGCATGTTATCAGCTTTCTGTAGTAGTGGTGGTGGTTAAAGAGACTAGGAAAATAGCAAAATCGCTGTTTATGATTTCATTACTTGATATATTCGTAGTTGTAGGAATTTTGTTCATTAAATGAATTTGATTACCCACAAAGATTCACTTATTATTGTATTAGACTAAATAGAGCCCTAGAGGCGACTGCTTATCTCAATCGCAATTTTAAAACCTTATCAACGAGAAATGCGACTTATTTCTTATAATATGCTTGCTTTTATGCCAAATTTTTGTTATCACCATGTTCATGATAACACAGAATCACTGTTTTTTGCTTGTATTTGGTACACTGTGCTTGTACACGGTTATTACCCAATGAAACTTAGATCATAGATTCACGACATAATGATAATTACTTGCTGGTATCCTTGAAACTTTGTTTCGATGGATGCTCTTTCAGATCCATGGGTCTTATCAACCCGTTTAATAAATAGTCTCAAAATTAGGGGCGGCAGTTAAACATGTTTGGGTTGGAAATAGGTCGACACTACTGACATGTTTAATAAATATGTTAAGTTTGAGTTGAGATTATCAACCCGTTTAAAAATAGATTTGAAAATCTTAAGTATTACAAAGTTACACGACTGACCTGTTTAATAAATACTAGACGAAGACTGCGATTCAATGCAGCAATGATTCCAATGACATGACGATTAAGGATATGCGATATTGTCGTAAGTGTTTTCGCGACGCTCAAAATATAGAGATTACCGTGACAAGAACGGATTTTATAATGACATATCGTTTTGTGTTTAAAACGCTTATGGGTTATAAACGAAAAATAATAAAAGTTTGAAGATTCGGGGACTAAACATAACGTTTGATACCCGGTTTGACTGGGTGGTTCAACCGGTCCGGTTGAAAACGGGTCGATTTAACCGAGTCAACCCGACGGGTTGGGTAAAACGGGTCAAATTAAACCGGGTCAACTCACGGGTTTGAAGCGTCCCAGTCAACACGGTTTTTATATGTATTAATAGTTTCGTTTGAAATATATGTTTTCAACATTTCATTTTAGTTTCAACTTTTCACTTTACTTTTTGGTTTTTTCTATATATATAGTATAGCAGGGTATTCGCGCGTTGTGGCGGCGGGTACCCTGTGACGATTAAACGGAGAAATAGATCTCGATGAGACTTGATTTACCAGTTTGTATCGGTTTCAACGGGTCCGTTCTGATTCGTTTTCGGATGGCTTTTATTGGTTTGCCGAGCCGGTGGCGACAAAAGTTCCTGGTTGAACCCGTTGGTCCAGTCATTTTCAAAACTATATGTACCATCAACTTGTTAGCTTGTATGAAGCTTTGTGTGTTTTATTAATTTATATGATGTGTATAATAACATGTATTTTTCATTTTATGTTGTTTTAAAAATAACATTAATTAGTGTGTTTAATTATTTTATATTATGTTGTAGCTTTGTTTAAATTGTACATTGTGAAATTTTATTGTATTTTTAATAAGGGGTGTTTTAATTGGTTGTTTTTAATTTGGTAGATATGATTTTAATTGGTTTGATAAACGTGAATAAATTATCGTATTTTTAAGAATGAGTATTTTGATAAGGTATTAATTACATTTCTCACATTTAACTTTCAACATTTCAATTTTCGCCGTCAATCGTTTTTCATCATACGTAGTATAGATATAGCGAGTATCTACTGCTGCGTTTTGGCGCTGCGTCGTGAACGATTAACCAAGAAATAAATTTCATGAGACCGATTCACCAGCAGTATCGGTTTCAACAAGTTCTCTTTGGTTCGCTTTCGGATGGCTTTAATTGGTTAAATAAACCGGTGGCGACACCGGTTTCGGTTGAACATGTTAGTCCGGTCCGGTCTGTTGTCAAAACTATATGTAACATCAACTTGTTAGCTTGTATGAATTTTTGTGTGTTTTATTAATTTTTATAATAATGTGTATAATAACATATACTTTTCATTTTATGGTGTTTTAAAAATATCATTAATTAGTGTGTTTAATTATTTTATATTTTGGATTATGTTGTAGCTTCTTTAAATTGTACGTTATGAAAATTTTATTGTACTTTTTAGTAAGATGTGTTTTAATTGGTTGTTTTTAATTTGATAGATGTGCATTTAATTGATTGTACAATGTGAATACATTATTGTAATTTTAAGTAATGTGGTGTTTTAATAAGAGTATTAATTACACTATTCATTTCTCTCTCATTTGACCAATTTCAATAATTCAACTTTTCAACTTCACCTTTCACCGCTTTTTCATTATACGTAGTATAGTGTTAAGTTTGAGTTGGGATTATCAACCCGCTTAAAAATAGATTTGAAAATCAAATATTAAAAGTTAGGTATGTGTTTAATATCATTATAATATGACCCAACTATTTTGTGTTTCTATCTTATGATATGTATCAATTTTTTTTTTTTTTTTTTTTTTTTTTTTTTATAAATATTTGATAACGGTATACACTTATCAAAATCTTTATTGTGTTGCTAAATTTTTTTCTAACATACAACTTACGGAGTACTATATTCGATATGTCCTATTAAATTATATTCATATCATAAACGGGTCTCCACGACTAACCCGTTTAATAAACGTGTTAAGGTTAAACTTGAACTTTTTAATATGATTAACTAAACATGTCAGGTTTGGATTGATATTTTTAAACCCACAAACTCGAGCCTGCCAACTCGGATACAACCCGAATCGCCACCCCTACTCAAAAGGCATGTACAATCTACAAGGGCAACTAGTAAAAATCGACAATAGTTAGTATAATCCAATTAGAAGTTCAAGTATAGTTCATGCGATAGCCCTCCCCCAAACCCCTAAAAAAAAAAAAAAAAAAAAAGGGTACAAATCATGTGATAGAGTTGATATCAATGTAGATACAAATTATGGATTTGGGTCAACAAATCATAGACATCCATTTTTTCATAAAAGAAAACTTGTGAACCGTAAAACACAATCGCAACGGAATTTCTTTATCTTTCAAGAGACAAGATTTCATTATACTTACAACGAACTTTTTTCGAAATTTTTAGTGTCGAATTTACGCTTTGAAAATCACATGGTTTCTTATTTTAAGAATCAAGTGTGATTTCACAAATCGCATGTGATTTTCATAAATCATATGTGATTTTAAAATAACAAATCAATTTGACTTTACAAATCGCGTCGATTTTTCGAGGCTTAAATTTCAATAGTTACAAAAAAATAAAAAAAATAGGAAAAAAGTTAAGTGAAAATATATTAAAGTTCCCCTAAAAAATGATTATTTAATTCTCGTCACGATGGTATGATTCGTTTCGCGTAATGATTAAAAGTTTGTGAGATATTTAATTTTTAAAATATTGATAAAAGTGAGTTTTTAGTTTGTTGAAAAGAAAGTTCAATATAGATATCAAATTTACTATAGATCCAATGAACCAATAATACCCATTCATTTTTATTACGATAACTTTCACCCTTTTCAAAAATTAAATATCTCGTAAACCGTTAATCGTTCTGTGATAAAAATTATATTATCATGACGAGACTAATTATCTTTCATAGATACGCACTACTATATATTTTTAACCACTTTTTTTCAAAATTTCTTTCAAAAATCATATATGATTTGTGAAAATCATATATGATTCAATTTTTACTAATCATATATGATTCGTAAAAATCATATATGATTCATAAAATCGAATCATACATGATTTTGAAAATCATATATGATTCGTAAAATCATATATGATTTTTCGGACGAATTTTCAAAAAAAATTTGTCGAAAATATATAAAACGATATCATAGAAAGATAATTTAATTCTCGTCATGATAACAGATTTTTTATAGTTTGAAAATTCACTGTTTGTAAGATATGTTGTTTTAAAAAAGGTGGAAAATGATTTTTATTAATTTAGATAAAAATGGAGGTATAATTGGCTTCGTTTGTTATACGCCGAATATGTAGCTTATATTGATCTCAACTCTTGTTGAAAATAGTCAAAATTTGTTAATTGGATTTAAAAATTTGTGATCCATAGGCAATTTCATATCTCATCTTTTTAATTGGGAAACTCTATATTTACATAAAATGCTTTTAAAAACATTATACATTATGCACTTAATCATGTAATTTTATGTTCAAACTTTTCTCAACTGAGATGATTGATTGAAATGATTCAATCATCTAAATAAATTATTAAAACTGCATTTGTGATTTGAAAACCACAAAGAGCGATTTTGCAATTTACTCTGAAAGTAATTACATCGGTACTAATATAGCCTTTGATAGAAAATAAATATATATTTTAATCTCTATTACATTAAAACATTTGAGAGATTCTTAAAATTAAAGTCAAAATTAAAGTGTTAAAATATTAAGGCAACATATTTAATTATTATAGAATTAGCTTGTAACATAATCATCATAAATAAATGTAAATTTTAATAAGTATAGCTTAATATCATTAGTTAAAACAATTTAAAGCGCTTTTTGTAAACATTAATTTCTTTTTACTTATATATGAAAAAACAACGTCCATAAGCGTAACTACCTATCGACTTTTCAACACTTATAATAATGTTATTTTTAAAGGGTTTTTCTATTAGTGCCCTAGGTCACATGATAAAAATTAAAAAAAGTATATAAAAGTACATGAGGATCCACGAAAAAAGACACAAGTACATATAAAAATGTATTATTTTGTGGATCACCATATATTTTTATGTACTTTTTCATTCATTAACATGTGTCTTAAGGCACATAATAGAAAAACCCATTTTTAAAACACACTTAAAATAAAAAATACATGCTGTTATACATTTGTATAAACTAATAAAACACACAAATGTTAATTTATATGCAAACAAGGTGATGATACACATGGTTTAAAAACCAAACCGGACCAATGGGTTCAACCCAGAACCGGTCACTATTGGTTAATTAATAAAAGTTCGCCTGCAACGAACGCGAAAGCGACCATCGAAACCGATAAAAGCGGATAAACCGGGCGGGCCATGATAATTTTCTTTTTTCAAGTTAATCACCGTCATTATTATTTTATTAATATTTAAACTTTTATCATAAAGCATCCGTCGTTGTAAAACATGAATACCCTCCCAGTACATTAAAAATAGGTCGAGCGATCTAGCAAATGACAAAATATGTTGGTATTTAAGTGTATTCATCCGTGGCTAGTTTCCATAGACTTGTTTTATGCGTTTGAAAGGATCATATATTTAGTTCACACTTCACACGCACCCAAAAGTTCGAATATGTTTAATTTTAGGACCCCACAGGCCGAGATTCATCGCCTTTGTTCAAACAATCACAATATATGAATCTTCCTCTACTTGTTTTTTTTATTTGTAAAAGCAGCATTTATGGGAGTTAACTATTGGTAACTGTGCTTCTGATTTAGTGATATTCCTAAAAGAGATGTTTTTCAATTGTGAGTTAGAATCCAAAAGTCGTAAAGAAATATGCTTGAACATAATCACTTCACCACGTTTTACCTATCACGTCATAGTGGTATAAAACCAGATAATTTTATTGTCTACATTTGTAACTAAGGAGGCGTTTGATTCAGTATTTTGTGTGGGAATGACAATGAGGAATAAATTTATATGTTTGTTTTATCTATATAGGTTTATAGATACCATAATTAGTGGGTATCTTCAAACCATACTAAAATGGTAAGTTTCCAGAAACCCATTTCCAAATTTCCTTGAAATCGATGCAGGCCCCACAAAAAAGTGGATCATTTTATTTTTTCTTGATTAAACTATCGTTTTTTAATTTATTTGTGGGTCCAAGATTTAATTTGTTTTAAAATATATTAATAAATTAATGATGGGTCAGTGGTACAATATAACCCATACCCAAATTATAATAAGCAAACCAAACAATTGTATTGATAATCTCATACCAACACCCATTCCATCTTAAAATAAAACCTATACCCATTGTGATTCATGTTTGCAAACCAAACGCCCCCTAAATTTTAAATTACAAGAGCACCCAAAGTGGATACTGCACAAGTAGGTCGTGGAGACATTCTAGTGCGGAAACACCATGCTGCATTCCCGTGTGCAAAAATCATCGCCAAGCATGAGAGACCTCAAAGCATGAGAGATATCAAAGCCGTCACTTATTACTTTATTGACAGTAGTACTGTTCCAACGAAAAACAATAAAGATATAAATTTGTTTCCAAAACAATCAAATATTTATTTACCTCTTTCAATTTTCTTTCTCCACCATAATTAAAAGGGGTAATAACAAAAAAAAAGTATGATACTTGTTCAAAAATATCTTCTTGGTATCAAACAATTTTTATTGCTTATATGGGTACTTAACTTTCAATTTTGCACTTTTTGAAGTAATTTGTGACATTTTTGCCTTTTAAATTGTTAAAAATCCAAGGGCAAAAATGTCACAAAATTACCTCAAAAAGTCCAAAATTGAAAGTTTAGTATCTTAAAAAGTACGAAATTGAAAGTTCAGTACCCGTATAAGCAAAAAAATTTGTTCGATACCTGTAAGAGTATTTTGGACAAATATGATGATTTTAAAGTTATTATCCTAATTCAAAATACATACTTTATGTAAAAGTTAATACCACAGTTTTAAACACAACCAACCATCCCTTTATTTTTTTTTATAAAAGACTATAAAGAAGAATTGTTATAAACGATTACAAAGTAAAAAGAGATTGTCCTCAAACAAGTGCAATCTGAAATACACCAATACAAACAACCACACAACTCGTAACTGAATGATTATGTTGGATCAGTCCTAGATAGATCTTCTGAGCTGGTTGAATTAAGTAGAATACTTATATAATCACAAGCAAACTACAAGAGAGACTCTAACAATAAACTGATGTTTACGCGGAATATAAACAACAAATTTAAAGAACTAAATAACAATGATCCTCTATGGATCTATATTACTAACTATTAAAAGTGTTTTCAAAGGTGTACATTCTTCATAGCCGATGTTTTCTTTTATACTACAAGAAACCCTAATTGGCATTTACTAGAAAACGTGTAGAAGAGATATGCATATCACTTCCTAATTTATCTCATGCATATCCTCAACTCTAACAAACTAAATCTTATCCCGGAATAACTAAACTAGGACTAACTATACTACCAAGAGGAACCACCAAGAGCAACCACCAAGAGCAACTATACTACTAACGATACCAACAGAACTATATACCGCCAAGAGAACTATTACTCTACCAAGAGGAACTACATACCTACTATTATTACAATTTTAACTAAATATTACAAATATTCATAACAACCCTTTCCTAAACCGAATTTGACATGTTAATTTCTAGTTTCTAGATAGATCTTCAGCTTGAACAATGAGGATTGAGGAATACTTGACAATCCAACCCATATCAGCAACTTGTATCTGCAACTTTAACTTCCAAATAAGAAACAATAAGAGACGAGTATTACCCTTGGAACAACAATGAGATAGTTGAACCACCACGCTACATGAGTAGATTTGATAAGCTTTTACCAAGTAGCTACTCACTTTTGGGCTAGCTAATTCTTTGATGGAATCATGGCATCATCCCGTGAATTAGAAACCATCCGATTCTCCAATGTGAATCATTGATGAATTGAAAGACCCTAATGATCTTGTTGTAATAGTTTATTAGATGGGTAAAATCCATAACCCATGACCCATACCCATGGAGCAAATCCATAACCCATGGAGCTAACCCATGATCCATTGACTAGATGCATTGCATCTTCTAGATACATTGTATCTATTCGATACCCATGTACCAAAGTCTATGACCCATGACCCATGATCCATGACCTATAACCCATTTAGAGGAGCGTCCCACGGATCCCCAAATTACACCGGACGGATCCTCATGTAAGGGATCCGTGGGATCCGGCAATGAGTGATTTTATGCCTATAAATAGTGAGCTATTTCTTCATTGTAACTCAACCTCTTCTTACAAACTCTCTCATATACTATTTCTCTTATAATCTCAGATCTCTTGATCTATATAGTAGTTCTTCTTTCTTTTGTTGTGATTCTCATATAGGTCTTTCTCTAAGGCGAGATCACGAGATTCTACAAGTCATCCAAGCAAGGGGTCCTTGATTGATTTGTTCCTCCACAAGATTTCTATAGCTAGATCTTGTATTTCATATTTCACATAGTTGTTGTGTTATAGTTGTGTTGGTTTGGTCCTCCGTGTTAAGGACTCGGTATTTAGCTTTGTACCGAAAAAGCGTAAGAGACGCTATGAAGGCTTCTCACCAAGTTGAAGGAGTTTGTTGACAAAGTGCTTGAACTCGAGTAGGTGACTCGGGGGTGGAGTAGGCAAGGAAGGTTTCCTTATAGCCGAACCACTATAAATCGCCAGTGTCATTTCTATCCTTACTTTACTTGCTCTCTTTACTTACATTACTTATTGATCTATACTTTCTATTCATCCATACAATTTCACATAACATCGAATCTAAAGTTTTTGAAACTAACTTAAAATCGGAAAAACTATTCAACCCCCCTTCTAGTTTTCCACAATTGGCATCAAAAACTAAGTTTACAAAAGTTTTAAAGTAAATAGTATTTTAAAAACTTTTCGATCACAATGGAATCTGAAAATTATAAAGAAGGGCAATCTATGCAACGACCTCCACTACTTGAAACTAATGGTTTTATTTATTGGAAAAATATATTCGAAACGTATATGAAGTCAAAATATATTGATCTTTGGTACATCATTGTTGAAGGCGACTTTGAAGCCACTACAAAAGATGATAAAACCGGAAATCTAATAAACACACCTCATGATCAACTCTCCGATGATCAAAAGAAAAGATTTCAAAAATAGTGAAGCAAAATGGTTTTATACAATGCTATACCCAAAAAGGAATTCAAAGAATTTCTATGCTTAAAACTCTAAAATTTTTGGAATTCTTTAGTTGTAACTCATCAAGGAAATCAACAATGTTAATACAAATAAGTCGTAAAACGCTTATTTATATTTTACGATCTTCTAATGTTTTGTCGATAAAAAACATAAAATCATTTTAACGAAACAAATAAAATACGTAAATAGTTTGAGCCAATAGTTTACTAACACACTTACTTTTTCTCATAAAAAACTAAACAAGTAATAATGCTTTCATGATTTAGTAATATATATGTACAAAATTTAGTGTTTACATATTGGTATATGTATACATACTTAGTATGTATTACAACGGGTAGTGTGGAAAACTAGAAGGGGGGTTGAATAGTTTTGCCAATTAAAACTTCCTTTTATCTATTTAGATTGACTTATGTCAATCTATTTGGATGTGTGTTGGATGTTGATAAACAAGCATATAAAGGTAAGTAATGAAAAGATAAGAGTAAGAAGCACAAAACCACAACGCGAGTATTTATAGTGGTTCGGCTACAAGGACACCTTCCTTGCCCTACTCCTCTCCCCGAGTCACCTACTCTAGAGTTCGTAATCACTACACCAATCTCTTTATGGCGGAGAAGCCTTCACAACGTCGCTTAACCTTTTTCCGGTACTAAGCTAAATACCGAGTTCCTTCACACCAAGGCGAACCACACCTAACACAACGTCTCCTACCCTTTATAGGGTACTAGGCTAAGTACCTAGTTCTTTCACTCCAAGGTGAACTACACCTTCACAACGTCGCCTACCCTTTATTAGGTACTAGGCTAAGCACCTAGTTCCATTGCAATGGAGGAACTACTACCACACTACACCAACGACTAATCCCAAAGGAGATCTACCTTTACAACATCATCAAGGATATCAATATCCTTGGATCTAATACTAGTCTATCTTGTACATCGAAACACACCATATCGAATGTACATCTAAGGCACCTTTCACTAATGCCTTTGACTAGATCTACAAGACACCTTTCACTAATGTCTTGTGTCTTCACTTCTAAGCACCTTTCGCTAATGCTTTTAGTCTTGACTTCTAAGCACCTTTCACTAATGCTTCTTGTCTTGACTTCTAAGCACATACCACAAGTGCTTATGCTATAGACGATAGATACCCTTCACTAATATCTTCGTCTTGACACTTGAGACTTCTTTCACTAATGTCTTCAACACTACACTTCTTTGAAGAAAGAAAGGAATCATCAACAAGAAAACTTCAGTGGCCTTGATGATGAGGAAGCATGGCAACTCATGGACTTGAGCTTGCTCGACTTCAAAGGTGGTGATCTTGCCTTTAAGAGGAACCTAAAATATCACACAAAAACAAAACTACAAACATAGATCTCTTGGATCTGAGGTTAGTGAGTTTTTAACTCAGGGAGAAAGTGTGTTAGAAAGGGGTGAGAAACAATGAAGAAATGGCTCACTATTTATAGAGGAAAATTCTCATGCTCCCGGATCCCACGGATCCCTACCACAAGGATCCGGCTAGCACAAAGCTAGGGATCCGTGGAACGCCCTCTTGCCCATGGGTATTTTGGTTATGGGTCATGGGTCATGGGTTGAACCATGGATCTTTTAGCTAGATACAATGTATCTTTGAGTGCAATGCACTTGGTCACTTGGGTATGGGTTGATCCATGGGTTATGGATATTATCCATGTATGATGTAAGCATGATGTTCATGCAATGGGTTATGGGTCAAGCTCCATGGGTCATGGGCTTTGGGTTGTACCCAACTACATTCAATGTATTTGCCCAATGGGTTGTGATACTTAAGTTTCTACCCATTTATATTACCCAATATACTACATACTAGTTATGTGTATATTTTACCCAAATACGTAAACACTAGTTGTTGTACATATGTATTACTAAGTCATAAAATCACTTATACTTGTTTTAGTGTTTTATGTGAAAATGTGAATATGTTAGAAACTATTAGTTCAAACCATTTACGTATTTTATTTGTTTCGTTAAAATGATTTTACGTTTGTTATCGACAAAACATTAGAAGATCGTAAAATATAAATAAACGCTTTTACGGCTTATTTGTATTAACAATCTCCCTTTTGTTGATGACAAACATAAAATTATTTTAAGGAAAAGCTAAAATTGTAAAAGTTTGAATTTGTAGTTTTACTTTCTTCTCCCCTTTTGTCGAAACAAAAAGTGTTTGAAGAAATCAACACATCGCTTTTAAGAAAAACATGTGAAAGAAAAAAAAAGAAATAGAGAGCAAGTAACGGAAAGGATCTCATCTTTACTCCCTCGACGAGTCCATCCCTATGTAAGGCGCCAAAAAATGATACTAATCTAGTTTGTTTGCAAGTAAGTTTGCAAAAGATTTCGCCTAAGTGATTTAATGTGCTTCCTCGATGATTGCAATTATGCAAGGGATGTCACTAAATGTAAACCTAGTATTGCAAGTAATTTGTAATGTATTGCTTTGACATAAAGCTCCCCTAGCTTTAGGATGTCAAAGTCTTCATGTGTAAATTGAATAACTACAAAACAAAGGTTAGAAAACAAGTATAATTCACAATTTCCGCAAATGTGGTCCAAGTTAGTAGAAAATAACTTTTACTCACGGATCCCATTGCTTCCTCCTAGTAGGGATCCGTCTCAGCAATTCTGAGGATCCGTGATTACGTGATTAATTTCAGAAAGGTGATATAACAAGTAATGTTATCACAAAAATGAGATATGAATACAAAGTAATCATATGCTCGTAAAAATAGCAAGTAGCATGTAATTCCATTTAATAAAACTAGAGTTATGATATACATGCCTCTAAAAACTAAGAAAATTAGAAAATACATGACTAGGAATTTCTAAACCAACTATCGCTGATGCTAGGATACCACTAAAATCTTCTAGCTCAAGTTTTGTTTAGGTTTGATCTCGTCGAACGTTCGAGGAGATGATATAACATGAAACGTTGGTCTTCCGCACTTCATGTATCAAACTTTCAACATGTTGACAATGATAGCAATCTTTGTCATGGCTAGGTAGTGGTGGTGGAAGAAATGAAATGGCTTGATGCGAAGGATCAAGTGAAGCGGCTGGAGCTTCAAATGATGGAGGATTGGTGGGCGCATTTGAGAATGGTTCACCAAGAATGATGGTGGTGGTAGAGAAGTGTCAACTTCCATATGGTCGGGTGGTTGACTTTGATGATTTCTCATAATCCAAATGGGATTATATGATGGAAACGCTAAAAGGAAGTTTGAGCAAGTGTTGACTCAACACCTTGATTTTGTACAATTATTCCTCCCAATGAGGAAACCGTTGTCGTGAAGCGGATGAGACGGCCTAGGAGGCAAGTCCTCAAATTATAGAGTGTGGTGATGATAGTGGGGATGTAAAGAGATAGCTCTAGGAACCAATGGTGATGGTTTAGTAGAGATGATATTGTTTGGCCTAGGAGGTATGGTGGTGTTTGGCATATGTAGTTTTGTGGTACCATCCTTTTAGGAATTGGTTTGATTGGATGAGGAAGGATCCTATCATTTGTTGGCTTAACCGAGATGATTCGATTGAAGAGATTTGTATAACACGAGCCTTTTTCATGGGTGGTTCTTTGGTGGATAAGTTACTACTGGGGTTTTCCTCATGATGAGATGATTTCAAGAGGTTTGCAAGGGTTTCTAAAGTGTTGAAAGTTAGGATGAGGTTATGACTATGGAGGTCCTAACAAAGTGGTTTATAAACCAAGAGATTTGGCAAGTGCATTTAAGCCTTAAGCCACTAGGATTCATTGGAATGTGATGATTAACATGCACAAGAGTCAACTTGAGTTTGCAGACGATCTAGGAACTCATTTAAGATGAGATGGAGTGTTTGAGTTAGGAAGATGAGTTGAAATGATTGTTTTAGCAAGATTTGACATAAACCGTCATCCGGATCCCACTTGCCCTCCTCGGAGGATCCGCTTAGGCTAATCCTAGGGATCCGGCTCTCGCCAGCCTATGAAAGAGTGGAAATGATGTTTCTAAGATCTAAGACCTATAACATCTTGAGTGTTTCGGTCCTCCCAAGTGTCTTAATTGAAGGGTACTTAAGTACTTGAGGGTAATGAGTGATGTAGCTAATGATTGTCTTTATGAAAGGATTTGGAACTTTCATGAGTACCAATGGATGAGCAAGGATGACACTAAAGATGAGAGTGTCAATTGAAGCTAAATGATCCTAGAGATCGGGTTGTGACTTAGGATGGTGTTTTGGAAAATATCCTAGAAGCTTTGAGATGGAAAACTAGAATTTGATCAACTTTGATCAATTTTGAGGTGAGGATGATTTATGATCAATTTTGCCATAATCGAAAGATTTATAAGACTAGATGTGAGGATCAAGTAGAAAATGAAGTGTGAAGTTTAAGAGAGGAAGAGTAATGGATTAAAATGAAACGATAGATCTACAATCATTTTAGAATGTGATCTAGGTGAGTTATGTGTGAGTAGGAAGGATCTACCTATCTTGATAAGGACTTAATTTGCCTTAAGACACTATGTTTGGCTTAGTGTGAGGTGTTCTAAGGATATGTTTAAAATATAATGCTTGCAATTGCATTTTCTTTGCGGATCCCACGGTTCCCTAAGTGTAGGGATCCGCTTAGCACAAACTTTGGGATCCGCCTTATCCGCCGCCAGAACCTTTACTAAAGGTATGCAATGATCTTGACAATGCATTATATCCCAAGGTTAGTTTAAAGGGGTTCTAATACTAATATATCAAATGTAAGATGTTTTTATTTCACGAAAGAAATTGGATTACATTGATAAAGCACGAGTACAAAAGGATTGATCCTATTTGAAAGACTACTAAGTTCCTTGAGTGTTTTCGCTAGATGGATCATCAAATGGTTGATGAGTGTTGGCGATTCGTGAATGAAGAACGCCTTCATGAGGAAATGTTCAGTGGTTCCATCATCTTGTTCACAAGTACGCATAACGGACTTTGAAATTGAGGATGAAAGTGCATGACATTGTGATAGAGGCGTCAAGAACATTCCATATGGAATGAGTTTATTCATGGAGCCTTGAAGGTTTGCACTTGGCCTTTCGAAGAAGTAGGCGAGATTGTATGGTTGTTGTGTTAACAAACAATACAATATGCGAGCACAACAAGCGGGAAGGATTTCTCGATTTCCCTAAGACTCAAACATTTTCACGAGGATGAGTGCAAGGGCTTGTACTCTTCTCGATTTCCGTGTGAAGATAATGTTTGGATCGAGAGTAATATGGTCGAGGTTTGCATATTATGCGATGTAAATCTTCCGGAGGGTATGTGTGAACAATATGGACTATTTTCTTCACGAAAGTTGAAGAGAGAATCAAGAGACCAATCTTCGGTGAAGGCACATTGTCCATGATTTGAATTTGAAGGATGTGAGCAAAATGCCCAAGGGTTAAAGTAAATTTTGGTTTTGATATAAAACCAAAGAGATAAAGAACGATCCTCGATTACGAACGAGTTCGACTTGACGAAGAATTCCAATACAAACCTTGGACATATTTTCTCGTTAATTTCGAGAAGACATTCTAGTCCTATGGTTCGGAAGGAGGTATTGATACCTTCTTCGAATTGTAGAGGTGTCTCATGTACGCCCTTCATGGAAGTAACGGGTTTCGAGATTGTTGAACCCACATACATGATTGCCAGGTGTGTTGGGTTCAAGAGAGATGTTAGGAGTGTAGACGCTAGAGAGTGAAGAATCAAACTCATATACGTGCGACATAGTGACACCTATAGAAAAGATGAGTTAATAGAAAGTGATGTTTGTGATCAACCTATGATTATCTAACGTCAATGGTTTTTACTTAACTCACTTATGGTTTTGACATGCTAGTGGAGAATTTCTTTTAGAAGAAAAGTGGTTTTTAATTTGCATGAAGAAACCTGCTCTCCAAGAGGGACGGATCCTACGGTTCCTTTTCAAAAGGGATCCAAGCTAGTATAATTCCGGATCCGTAGATCCGTAATTACGTAAATGATTTTATGAAAAGCATAGGTTTTAGATCTCATAGTTTTATACCAAGATATGTGTTTTAACCTACATTTTCTTTTAACATGTATACGTGACTTCTAATGTATCACGAAAGAAAGAAATAAAACAAAAAAATGATAAGCACATAATAACCTAGATAAATAGACTATTAGTAATATTTCATTTCAATATCGAGATGATACAAAGGATCGGGTATATAACCCCAATGTAGATTAACAACACAAAGTAGATGTCTCCGTATGAACTTCATCATAGGGAACACAAGTGCGATGAGTGTTAAGGCGATGAGTAATGGCGATGTAAACAATGTTGAAGACGATCCTTCTTGGTTTCGTTGGGATAGGATGGAGAGGAAGATGAAGTTTTGAATGACATGGAATTTTTGAAATTGGAAAATTTGAAAAGCGAGGATTTGATAAAGTGGGCGCCGGTGGAATATTTATGAGGAAGGAGTATTTTTGAAATTTGTGTTTTGTTTTATTATAGGATTGAAAGAAACAAAACATAAGTTTTATATACCACGACTTTAGACGAGAAATATAACACGTATGTGAGAAAAAGACTTCCTAATGAAGCTTCATGTAAAACATGTATAAACACAAAAGATAATCAAATAAATACCTAAATAGGCATACTTAATTATCAAGCAAAATAAAGAGAAAATCATACCTCTAGCGACTTAGGAATGTCTTTACAAATGACACGAAGAATGTCACTTGACGATTCCCGCGCCTTTGCGATTAAGATACCTTCTTAAGGAAGGTATTCTTTACCAAACGATTCCAAAAGCTTGGCGGGTATGAACTTTGACTAATCAACATAGTGTCGCAGATGGTCTCAAAACCGGACCGGACCGCCATAACCCATCGGACCGAAACCGACTTCGCATAAAACCTAGACCGAGACCGGATCGAATGTGGTCGGTCCGTTCGGTCCGACCGTCCGGTCGGTCCTTCGGTCGGTCCGTCCAAATTAGCCTAAATCCTGCTTTGGTCCGACCGGACCGGACCGAGGACCGATTGACCAATGTTAAGACCGCGGACCGGACCGAATGTGGTCGGTCCGGTCTCGGTCCGGATGGTCCGGACGGTCCGGTCTCGTCCGGACCGTCCGAACGGTCCTTCGGTCGGTCCGTCCGCTCTACGAATGCTCACCCAAATCAACATGACAAAGAAGATTAGTGCAATTAAATGAAACAAGTAAAAAATGTTGTTATCAAATCAACATCCAAAACATAGAGTTTTAAAAGACATGGTGTTTGTTTTTATGAAAACCTTCTTTGTAGTTTTCAATTAACCATGGATCGTATCGTTTTTAAAGTACAATATACTTCAAGAAACTTGCAACGAAGTTCGATGCCAATTGTGGAAAACTGTAAGGGGTTGAATAGTTTTCCAATTAAAACTTCCTTTAATCAATTTAGATCGACTATGTCAATCTATTTGGATGTGTGTGTGGATGTTGATAAACAAGATATAAAGGTAAGTAATGAAAAGATAAGAGTAAAAGCACAAACCACAATGAGAGATTTAGGTGGTTCGGCCACAAGGACCCCTTCCTGCCCTACTCCACTCCCGAGTCACCTACTCGAGAGTTCGCAATCACTACACCAATCTCCTTATGGCGCAGGTTTCACAACGCCGCTTAACCTTTTCCGATACTAAGCTAAATACCGAGTTCCTTCACACCAAGGCGAACCACACCTAACACAACGCCGCCACCCTTTATAAGGTACTAGGCTAAGTACCTAGTTCTTTCACTCCAAGGTGAACTACACTTCACAACGCCGCCACCCTTTATTAGGTACTAGGTTAAGCACCCAGTTCCATTGCAATGGAAGAACTACTACCACACCACACCAACGACTAATCCCAAAGGAGATCTACTTTTTACAACATCATCAAGGATATCAATATCCTGGATCTAATACTAGTCTATCTTGTACATCGAACACACCATATCGAATGTACATCTAAGGCACCTTCACTAATGCCTTTGACTAGATCTACTAGACACCTTCACTAATGTCTGTGTATTCACTCTAAGCACCTTCGCTAATGCTTTAGTCTGACTTCTAGCACCTTTCACTAATGCTTGTCTTGAATTCTAAGCACCTACCACAAGTGCTTATGCTATAGACGATAGATACCCTTCATTAATATCTCGCCTTGACATTGAGACATCTTTCACTAATGTCTTCAACACACACTTCTTTGAAGAAAGAAGGAATCATCAACAAGAAGACTTCAGTGGCCTCTGATGATGAGGAAGCATAACTCATGGAGAGCTTGCTCGACTTAAAGGTGGTGATCTTGCCTTTAAGAGGAACCTAAAGATCACACAAAAACAAAACTACAAACATAGATCTCTTGGATTTGAGGTTAGTGAGTTTTAACTCGTGGAGAAAGTGTGTTAGAAAGGGAGAAACAATGAAGAAATGACTCACTATTTATAGAGGAAAATTCATCGCTCCTGGATCCCACGTATCCCTACCACAAGGATCCAGCTAGCACAAAGCTAGGGATCCGTGGAACGCCCTCTTGCCCATGGGTATTTTGGTTATGGGTCATGGGTCATGGGTTGGACCATGGATCTTTTAGCTAGATAATGTATCTTCGAGTGCAATGCACTGGTCACTGGTATGGGTTAATCCATGGGTTATGGATATTATCCATGTATGATGTAAGCATGATGTTCATGCAATGGGTTATGGGTCAAGCTCCATGGGTCATGGGCTTTGGGTTGTACCCAACTACATTCAATGTATTTGCCCAATGGGTTATGATACTTAAGTTTCTACCCATTTATATTACCCAATATACTACATACTAGTTATGTGTATATTTTACCCAAATATGTAAACACTAGTTGTTGTACATATGTATTACTAAGTCATAAAATCACTTATACTTGTTTGAGTGTATTATGTGAAAATGTGAATATGTTAGAAACTATTAGTTCAAACCATTTACGTATTTTATTTGTTTCGTTAAAATGATTTTACGCTTGTTATCGATAAAACATTAAAGATCGTAAAATATAAATAAACGCTTTTCACGGCTTATTTGTATTAACAAGTAGAAGTTTAAGTATTTGACCCATTGACTAAATACATTGAATGTAGTTGCGTAAAGTCCAAAGTACATGACCCATACCCATGGAGCATAATCCATAAGCCATTGCATGACATCCCGCATAAGTCATAATGGTATTAACCATGACCCATGGAGCTAACCCATAACCTATGGACTAGATGTATCAGCATCTACTAGATACATTGTATCTACTTGATACCCATGGTCCAAAGTCTAGGACCCATGACCCATGACCCAAAACCCATGGGCAAAGAGGAGCGCCCCACGGTTTCCCCGCTTACGCTAGATCGGATCGCTCAAGTAAGGGATCCGTGGGATAGTAGCATATTTTGTCTATAACAAGTGAGCCATTTCTTCATTGTAACTCACCCTTTCACACATATTTTCTCTTAGTGTTGTAAACTCTCTAACATCGATCCAAGTGATCTTTCGATGTAGTTTTGTGTTTCAGCGATTCTCTAGGTTCCTCTTAAAGGCGAGATCACCACCTCTTGAAGTCGAGCAAGCTCATGTCCATGGGTTGCCTAGTCGCCATCATCAAGACTACTAATGGTATCTTGTTGATAGTTCTTCTCCTTCTCATTAGAAGTGTAGTGTCAAAGACATAGGTGAAAGATGTCTAAAGGATAAAGACGAAGACATTAGTGAAAAAGTGTCAAGAGTCATATTGAAGGCATTAGTGAAAGGTGCCAAAGATCCGTGTCATAGGTATTAAGTGAAGGTGCCGAGAGTCCGTGTTGAAGGCATTAGTGAAGGTGCCTAGAAGTCAAGTCAAAAGGCATTAGTGAAAGGTGCATGAAGTCAGTCAACAACATTAGTGAGAGGGCTTAAGGTGTACATTCGACATGGGTGTCGATGTACAAGATAGATTTAGATTGGATCAAAGGATATTAATATCCTTGTTGATGTTGTCATAAGGAGTAGATCTCCTTTGAGATAGGATTTGTGTAGTGTTGGGTAGTAGTTCCTCCTTTGTAATGGAACTCGGTATTCAGCCTTGTATCGGATAAAGTGTAGGCGACGTTATGATAGGTTTGGTTCTACCTCAAGGAAGAACCCATGTGTTCTAGCCTTGACCGAAAAAAGTAGTGGCAGAAGGCTTCTCCGCCTACAAGGAGTTTGTGTTGTGTAGTGATTATGAACTCTCGAGTAGGTGACTCGAGGAGTGGAGTAGGGCAAGGAAGGTGTCCTTGTAGCCGAACCACTATAAATACTCGCATTGTGGTTTTGTGCTCTTCTCTTTTCTCAGTTTTATTTATTCATATACTTATTTATCAACATCCAAACACACATGTTTCAATAGATTGACATAAGTCGATCTAAATAGTTTAAAACCATGTTTTGATTGGCAAAACTATTTAACCCCTTCTAGTTTTCCATAATTGGTACTAGAAGTTGCTACCAAGTTTTTAAAGTATATTGTACCTTAAAACTTGACACGATCCGTGTATAATTGAAAACTACAAGAAGGTCTTTACAAAAGTAAACTTCATGTCTTAAAACATTTTTGTAGGATGTTGATTAGATGACAACATTATACCTTTTTATTTCCTATTTATCTTACTAAAATGCACTAATCTTTCTTGTCTTTTGCTTAGTTAAAGCTCATGTTTGTCAAGCCATAGGAATTCCTTGATAACAAGATTACCTTTCCTAAGAAGGTATCTTATATACCATCTAGATCTAGGGGTGTAAACGAGTCGAGCCGCCGTGAAAAGCTCGGGATCGGATCGGTAAAAGCTCAAATGAGCCGAGCCCAAACGAGCTCAAGCCCGAGTTCGAGCCCAAGTTTCGCTCATTTTATAATCGAAGCTTGAGCCCCGAGCTTTATATATAAAGCTTCGATTAGGCTCGCAAGCCTAAACGAGCCCTAAAAATATATTCGTATATAAATTTTCTATACATATAACCATGTCTAAACGAGCTTAATAAATAAACGAGCCTGAGCCTAGGTGCGATTAACGAGCCGAGCTTTATTTCATTCAACACGCTACATAAGTTAATCCAGCCTTGCGAGCTCGAACTTTTGAAAAATTTCACGAGCTGAGCCTCGAGCTCAAGATATAAGGCTTGAAACGAGCCTGGGCAGATCGAGTTTAGATATAAACGAGCCGAGCTCGAGCTCTGCGGTGCTCGGGCCTGGCTCTCCTCGCCCACCCCTATCTAGATTACAAAGGAACCAGAGTTGTCTATTGACATTTGTTTTTGTCAAATGTAGAAGACACTCATAATTATATTAGAGGTATGACTTTCTAATCCTTTTTAAATAACATTAGCTTAGAATAAGTACGCTTGCATAGAACTTATATGAATACCTTTTCACATACTCATGTATTACATTTAGCCTCGTTAAGAAACTTTTCATGCACATGTGTTACTTTTCCGCCTATAATCTAGGTTTATAAACATGTGTTTTTATATTTACTTAATTCTAAAATCAAATCTTTCTAATAATAAAACAAAACACAAATCTCAAAATTCCTCCTTCCCATAATAATCGTGAAATGACAATTTTGCCCTCAAACTTAAAATTTTACAAACTCGCACGTCAACATCGTTAAACAAATTATATCATCAATAATATTTACACATTATGAAAATAATTAACTTATGTTATAGATTAAAAGAACATAAATGATTAAAGTCTAAGTAACATTTAAACATACCAAAATGTACACAATTAACTTGGTCTACAAACAAGACTATATACATTTGGAAGAGATAAGATCGAAGTTTCTTTCACTCTCAATATTAGCGGCATCCATTTTATTTCTCCATCTCCATCCGAAAATCCAACAAAACAAAGGTTCCTAGGAGGCTCATGATAGTGTGTGATCGATTGGTGGACGTGGTGATCGTGTTTGGTTCGAAAATAAGCTTGGCCGGTGGGTTGGTATTTGTAGCCGTGGGTTTTGATTAAGCCAAGGAGGCTTGGTTTTGATCGTGGTGCTTTGATTCTTGTTTCCTTGTCACGCATACGCTACTAGGGTAACATATCATCATCTCACATCTTCCCTTTTGTTTTCTTGTCCAATTCGTGGCTATGGAAATGTTTTCTAGGGCTTGTATTGAATTATAAAACACATAAAATCATGATTTTGATTGTCACATAAAATGATAACACAAGTATACATAAAACCTTGTTTCTTAACCTATGTAATTCGAATGATGTATGATATGAATACGAATCTGGCGATTTTGGTTACTCTTTATGTCGAGACATATGCATGGATTTGGAATGGGTTTAATGAGCTTACGAAAATATGTTTATACGTATATGATAAATGGTTTCGATAACGAATGATTTACAAACTCTTTTGGTCTTTTCATGGGCTCTCGATCTAAAATAATATCACATAATGAGTCTTATAATCTTGTTCGGATCGATAACCATAACCTAAAACTAGGGTTTGTAATTACATGATTCAATAAAGTTAAGGGGTTGTTTTGTAAATTATGAAACTTGACCCTTGCTATATTTACACTTTTAACCCTATACTTTACATTATTAACATTTTAAACCCTAAACTTTTGTAACTTGTCATAAATGATCCTTAAATCATAATAACACTCATTTTCATTAGTTAACTATAGATAAGTGACTAAAGTTACTAAATATGGAAACACACTAATTATGGAAAGTTGCTAAATATGGAAACACCGCTAATTATGGAAAGTTGCTAAATATGGAAACACCTAAAATAGAAACACGCCAAAATAAAAAGATTACAATTCTTATAGAACGTTATTTAATTCATATAGGTTCCAGGCGTTGGATTGATCTTCTTTCTTGGTTTTACTTTCGATGTGATTTGCTCGGAAAAAGTGCAGGAACCTCTTAAGATGTTGTCATTCTTGATTGACATTTCTTTTTGTCAAATGAAACTATATGAACCTTTGATAGAAAACACTCATAATTATATTAGAGAACTTTGTATGACTTTCTAATCCTTTTTGAAATAACGGGAAGGTTAGCTTAGAATATTCGATATGATTATGAGCTCACTATATGTATATGATTTGGCCACTATGTTTCGGGCGTATGGATGCATCCTAGATATGATATGTTTGAGGATTTGATCTTGGAGCTTTGTGCATGATGTCGGTGCAATCCGCGTCTTCCTGATCGGAGCTAGCTACTCCATTTGTTCTGAGGTCTCCTCCTATTATGTATGGTATTCGATACAATGGCTACTTATGATTGATATGATATGATATGTTTAGGGCTTAGATTTACATAACCTTTACACTTTTGATAAACCTATCTTGTACCTTCCGTATTCCCCAACGCACCATAATCATGTATTACTTGTTCATTACTCAATACCATATATGATTCACTTTACCAAGATATAGATACTCCATTACATTGATCATCACACTTTCATTCCGTTACTTTAGACTATGGTTCCATTCATTTGGATTGATTATGATACTCATGTTTATACGACTACGATTATTCCGTATGATATGTATGTATGCGATATAAGATTACCTGTTGTCATCGATGATATGCTATCTTCTTGTTATGTGATCCTTTGATTTGTCAGTAACCGTGCTTGTGTGAAATTGATTGTTGATCTATTTATCTTTTGTACTACGTTTAGTTGATCTCGTGGACTATGACTATCCGTGGTGTCCTTATCTCGCTTGTTGTTGACTGCCATGTTTGCATTTACTTTTATACTCTTTGTTTGATTTGGTGGATGGTTCAACTTATGACGTCTAGCTTGTCAACTTGTTTAATTGCCACTGCTATGTATTTAATTCATTTAATTATAGTGTTCATCTTGTATGCCTACTTGTTAGGTGTAGCGCCATGTTTTGACTCTTGTTATGATACTAGTTATGTTTTCAATTAAGGGTTTTGACTGTGTGAATTGCCATGCTCACTTATTAATTAATTGCTTCCGCTTTCTGTGATATCTGTTTGGCTTGTATGTCTTGAAACCTTCCTCCGTCATTAACTCCACCAAACCCTCATTTTCAAATCTTCCACTTTCAAAACTACCTCTCATTCAAACCTCACCTTCCTTCTCATCTCAAATCAAAACCAAGGAAGAACTTTATCATCATGGTTTACATCACCTTCGTGATCATCGCCTTGACACTCATCGCTCTCGTGTTCCCCATGATCAAGTTTTCTCATGGATACATGTACTTTGTGTTGTTAATCTACATTGGTATTATATATCCAATCCTTTGTATCATTCTTAGCATTGAAATGAAATATTACTAATGTTTTAGTTTATCTAGTTTATTTTTCATAATGTGTTTGTCATTTCTTTTATTGTTTTTCGTTCGTACATTTGGTCATGAGATACCTTAGAAACCTACAATGCATGCTTAACTAAGAAAATATTGGCTAAAATACACTTCCTTTTATAAACCTAAAAGATGCAAAAATCCATTTTGTCAAGATCAATTTTACTCACTCTGAGATCCACGGATCCCTATAGTTTAACTAGCGGATCCTCTTGGAAGGAACCGTGAGAACTGTGGATCCGGGAAGCAGATTCTCATGCAACATAAAAACCTTTTTATCATAAATGAAAATCCCACTAGAATGTTAAGTACTAAGTAAGTTAATTGTCATTGTTAATAGAAATCTAGTAAAAACGTTAGGTGATCATCATTTTGCTGTAATGTGTCTGATCATATTAACTTTTTACTTCCATAGATTTTGACATGTCTCATGAGTATGAATTCGACTTTTAACTCACCTATGTCTATAGTCCTAATATCTCTCTTGAGCCCAACACACCTGGCAATCATGTCCGTGGGTTCAATAATCTCGAAACTCGTCACTTCCATGAAGGACGTATTGTCGACACACCTCTACTATACGAAGAAGGTATCAATACCTCTTTCCGAACCATAGGACTAGAAGGCCTTCTCGGAATTAACAAGAAAATCTGTCCACGGTTTGTATTGGAATTCTTCCGTCAAGTTGAACTCATTCGTAACGAGGATCGATCTCTATCTCTTTGGTTTTGGATCAAAAACCAAAAGTTTGTCTTAACTCTTGGGCAATTTGCTCACATTCTCCGAATTCCAAATCATGTAAAATGTGCGTTCACTGAATATTGGTCTCTTGATTCTCTCTTCAACCATCGTGAGGAAAATAGTCCATATTGTTCCCACATACCTTCCCCTCAAGAATTAACTCGTATGTTATGCAAACCTCGACCCTATTACTCAGATCCAAACATAATCTATACACGTGATATCCGAGATGAGTTTAAACCTCTCGCATCATCCCACGTGAAAATGTTTGAGTCTTAGTGAAATCGAGAAATCCTTCCCGCTTGTTGTGCTTTCACATAATGTATTTTTGCTAACTCAACAACCATACAATCTCGCCTATTTCTTCGCAAGATGAATTGTAAATCTTCAAGGCAACAAGAACAAACTAATCCCTTATGGAATGTTCCTGACATGCCTTTATCATCACATCATGTACTTCCACCCTCAATTTCAAAGCCTGTTGTATGTACTCGTGAATAAGATGATGGAACCTCTAAACACATCTTACATCAAGTCTTTCTGCATCCCTGAATTGGCAAATACTCATCTTCCATTTGACGATCCATCTAGCAAAAACGCTCAAGAAACTTAGTTTCCTTTCCAAATAGGTTCAATCCTTAGATTTCATCTTTTATTATTGTAATGTGATCTTTCTCATGAAATAAAACATTTAACGTTTGATGTCTCGCTTATATAGTTATTCAAAATCCTTAGAAAACACTGGCTTTGAAAATACGACACCTTATGCAAAGTTTGCATACCTTCTGTGAAGGTACTGTTTAGCAGGAGACGGATCCCTCACTTTGCACTAGACGGATCCCTCACTTAGGGAACCGTGGGATCTGGGCAAACAGAAATGCATTGCAGACCTCCACACATCAAACCAGCCTACTAGACCACTTCACACTAGCTAAACATAATGCCTTAAAACCATTTAAGCCTTTCTCAAGCTCAGTAAGTTTCACACTCACTCATAGCTCATCTAGGATCACAATCAAGGCACTATTTGATTTTTCATTTCACCAAAACTCATCATCCTTCCGCTCCAATACTTATACATCGTTACTCACATGTTAACTCATATAGTCTTATCATTCTATCAATTTTAGCAAATTGATATTAATCATCCTTACCCCAAAATGGGTCAATTACTAGTTTTTCATTTCTTATAGTTTTTAAGGTACTTGATGGGTTCCATGAGATTTTAAATTTGTAAACATGAATTACCGGTTAACTAGGAACACATTCGGGCAAGTATACCCTAGTCAAGTTGTAGTATAATATATGGTAAATCAAGGTCGTCCCAAGAGACTTGGTTGCACTACAAGTGTCATTTGTTTGTTTAAGCAAGTATCAAGTAACAAGTATGGTTATGATTGTCACGGATCAAACCAACAAGAAAAGCATTATAAGAACAAGTAACAAGTTGATGGTTATGATTGTCACGGATCAAACCAACAAGAAAAGCATTATAAGAACAAGCAAGTATCAAGACATTCATCATTATTCCAATCAAACACAAAATCTCAATAATCATATCAATAACAAACATCTTTAAATAGAAAAGTAACAAGGTTTACCCAAAGTATGAATTACAATAGGCAAAGATGAAGGATTATAGCACTCTTCAAGCCTCCAATCAACTACAATAGTTCTACCAAGCCGAAAATGATATCCAAACGCCTTCAACAACCCTTGAGCACAATACACTAATTTGGCGGAGGTTTGTGGTCTTTGGGAAGATAAGTTGGTGGAAATTAGTCCCAAGGGGTGGAGGCTTGAATTTCACACCTTTGGTGAAGAGATTGAGTGGGTGTGTTCTCTCAAGTTGGGGTTTGCTCTCTAGATGGAAATTCGTCCTGAAGGGTGGAGGCTTGAATTTCACACCTAGAGAGGAGTAGTGGTGGTAGGAGAGGTGTGAGAGAAGTTCTCTCAAGTTGTGGTGCATGAAATGAGGTTGCAAAGGCCTCTATTTATACTAGAACCAAGGCTAGGGGTATTAAATGTATTTCTTGGTCACCAAGGAGCTTGAAAGGGACTAGAAGACATGTAGGAAGGGAATAGAATCGTTTGGAACAAGTTTGGAGTCTTAGCAGAGCGTAAATGGTCGTCTAGGCTTCCCAACCGATTCGGTTGGGCTCCAACCGTTCGGTTGGTCTTCTTGACCATTCTCCAACGGATCCGTTGCGGGGCTCGACCGATCGGTTGGAGCAAAATCACAAAAAGTCATAAACGGCAAAGTTGTAGATATGTCTCTTAGCTTTCCGTGGCATGAAACCGGTGGTCAAACGGAGTCCGTATGCAAAAGTTATAGCCAAAATGGTGAAGGTGTGTCGGAACAACAAGTCTTCCAATATGTCTTCGTTTTAGCTTGTTTTCTTCATTTCTTTCTCGTTTCCTTCTTGAACTTTTGTGACAACCCGCACTTCGTGTCATTTCTCGAAACAATTCATGCCTTACAATTTCAACATTTATCGTAAACTAGGTTTGCGTGTTCCAAATTCGCGTAACCTTTATGGTTTAGCGGCGGATTCATGATCATATCATCACGAACATTTCATATGGACTAAGTGTAGTCTACATTTCATTAGCATCATTTGCATCACGTTAGTTCATTCATGACATTGCATTTCACATTAAACGCGTGAATTTTATATTAAATAAACGTTATCGCGTGAGTTATTATTTTGAACATTTAATCCGTTACTTCTAAAAATGATCCGATATATTTTATACTTATATTTAGTTATAAAACTATATTTTGAGTTTACCTAGTGTTTTAAATTTATTTGGTATATAAATCGTTAAAGGTATATTATTACGACGTTTTTCCTAAAACTACACGATAATTATTTTATCACTCAAATTTCACAAGGAATGTATTTTTACAATTTTATGATCTCATTACATTCTACTTTGATCTATTAAAATCTCTTTACCTAAAAGTTACCATTTACCTTACAAGTATTATTAACTACATACATTTACTTACTCATTCATTTTGACAAATTATATACAAGTAAAGAAGAAAAAAAATATAATTTAGCAAATTCCTCCCCTTGGCCGACGAGGGGGTTGCAATTAATACTTGTTGAAAATTTTATTGAATGTATATACTTATACTCCAAAGACTTCATTCACTCATTCATTCTCCTCATAATTCATCAAGTCAAGTAAAAATCTTTTTCTCTCTTTGTTTCTCTCCTTCATAACCGGTTCATCATCAAGGGTGTACAAGGGATCAAAATTTTGCAAGATCAAGTTAATAAACAATCTAGAATTACACTCTTAATTAAGGTTTTGAAATAAAAACCTAGGGTGTTTAGGTTAAACCTTTGTTCTTTGCACCTCATCATTATAGCTTGTAAGCATATTTCTATCATTTTTCATCTTTTCTTATCATTACATATGTATCTCTTCATTTTTGGAGCAAACATGCAAGACTTGTGTTAGTTATACCATTTTTACATGATTTTTAGAGTTATATATATATATATAAAGTCATCCTATAATTATTCCCTTAGTATATTTTGGTCTTGATGATGTTTAGGAAACCATGACACCCTAAGAAGGTGTATGGTAGGATTAGATTAGCTTTGGAGTTGATTTGAAGGGATTAGAATAGGTTTAGTACGAGAAAACTATTTTCGATAAGTATAAAAAGTGTTCTGTCCTTATTTTGTTTTTCTGGAAAATCCGACAGTAGGCCGAATTTTGGCCTTGATATTTAGAAAATATACTTTAAAACGAATCCGTGGCGCTTGAACGGATTAAAACGGAGTTATGACGAAGAAGTTATGAATTTTCAAGTTTGACGACGAAATATATATTTTTCGAAAATTTCAGCATACTATTTTTACTTTATTCAGTCAAAACGAGCCTTAAGCTTTACAAATTATTTCGACTTATCAAAAATATATTAGTATACTTTGATACGAAGCTAAGGACGTATTATATGTAGAAAGCGGTTTATAACGACAAAAATATGCACGCTTCATAAACTTGCCGTAACTATTATTTTAGAAAACTATATTATTTTTACGAGATAAGTATTACGGTAACTAAAACGACCATGTTGACGGTTGTTTTTATCAATGATGTGGAACTTTTGTAACAGATGTCTTCTAATGAAATTAAGATCACCAAGCATATTTTCTAAAACGATCAACCGTTTGTATAGCGGAGTTGTAATAAATTAATTACGGTTGTTTAAACTTTGCCGGAAACTCACTTTTACACAACACTTGGACAAAATCACCATGTTTAACCTCTATTATCTTTATGTTCGAGACCCCTATGACGAAAACTCCTGAACTGAAACTTCTAGATTTTGATACAAGCTTTCCAAAACCGTCGAGTTCGTTTCCTAACGTTCGACGTACACCATTTTACGACTAGTTTTTCAAGCCATTTTGTCACTTTCATGAAATTTCCGCGACATTATTTTACTTACGAAAGTTAAAATTTCATAATAAATCATTACGAAACCATTGTAGGATGACATTTTGACGTAAATACTTGTAAAATAATTTAAGAATGGTCAAGACGTCAAAAAGGATATTTTTCGACGAAGAGTATTATTTCCAAAACTCACAAATGGTATAAATAACATACGAAATGCATGCATAACATTACATCATGACTTATTACATATCATATCATTCATAATAGGTCATTTTCGAGATTCACGCTACATTTCAGTGTACTCACTTTTGTCTTCGCATCATTCCACCAAGTGAGTTTCATAGCCCCTACTCTTTTAATTGTTTTGAATTACTTTTGGGGAGATACATGCTCAACTATTTTTATGACTATCATGATTATTTGAAACTACATGCTTAATCGAAGGCGAATGTTTAGTCATATCCTATATCATAAATCATGGGCCGAATGTCTTGGGATTATCACGAACCGAATGTCTTGGGATTATCATTGGTGAATGTCTTGGGATTATCATTGAGTGAATGTCTTGGGAACATCATTGAAATTTGGATGTCTTGGGATTTTCATTGAATCGAATGTCTTGGTATAATTATGTCAAGTAAACATTGATACATTAAGTCATGCACTATTATGTGAATTCATTTGACATCATGCGCTTGAACATAAACTATATACATTTTGGCAATGGGTTGTGAATACACGGTTGCAAGTTTTGTATGGGCGGAACTTGGGCCGAGTGCATTCTGATGCCTTTCTTTGCATAAACGATTTTGAAAGGCTTTACATTTCAACACAAACCCTATGAACTCACTCAACCTTTGTGTTGACACTTTTAGCATGTTTTATCTCGGTATCTAAGGCATATACTTCATGGCATGCATGTGGACACATCTTAGAGTCGCGAGACGACGCGTCTCACTTGGTTTTACTCACTTTAAACATCGTTTGAATTGTAACAAACTTATTTCCGCACAAGTTGATTTTCATTTGGGACTGAACTTTGTAAACTCGATTGTTTTATTAAATCAAGCGATGTGTTTTCCAAACGACACTTTAGGTCGTTCAATATAATCTGATTGTGATGCTATGACAATCAATCCCGAAATTCCATTCATTGCAAAATGTAATTTGGGGTGTGACAGTTGGCATCGAGCTTGATTATAGAGAACTAGGTTGCATCATTGACCCTAGACTATAACTACATCATCATAGCATCTCATCATTTCATCACAAGTGCATGTTCACTTTACATGCGATTCACGCGTACATTTTCGAGTTATTTACTTTCATTTCATATCGATTGTCACATGGATGCCCTTAAATACCCATCCCATTATCTTTTCCTCATACTCTAACGTGGATAATTCCTTGTCATTCCCTATCACAATTTTTATATCAAGTGATTCATCATCGATAACGAATTTAATGCCGAGATGAACCTTTAAATAGGGCTAAGTCACTCTCATTCCTTTATATCACCACTAACATGTCGAGTTGCACGTTATTCACACATTAAGCCACTAAACCACCATACATTTGAAACACTTACGACATCTCATAACCCATTTCTTAGGAAACCGTCGATCATTTTAAAAATAACCTCAAACTTATCATTTCTTATCACATCTCTTTGGAGCGTTTATTATTGACATCGGATTTTGCTACGTCTCACATTTCCTCTTGTTTTGAAGAAAATATGGCACCGAAGAAAGCTACACCTGAAATGACTCAAGCGGCTATTCAAAAGTTGGTAAGGGATAGCGTGGCCGATGCTTTAAGGATCGAAGGGAAGCGGTGGCTCTGCTTCTTCTTTGAGGCCGCTGGCTGTTGAAAGCTTAGGGCTTCTCTTCCGCAGAAATGCGGGAGGGTCCGGAGTTAAAAGTTGTCGTATAAGGATTTCAAAAGTGGAGATCCCACGAAGTTTAGAGGTATCGAAGGAGCCACCGCCATGGTTCGATGGTTCGAGAAATTGAGTCCGTGTTTTTGATATGTAATTGCCGGATGATAGCAAGGTCAAGTTTGCTACTGAGTACACTACTTGATGGAGCCGTCGTGGTGGAACTCTTATGCTCAACCGATGGGAATGGAAAATGCTTTCAAGCTCACTTGGGAGCAATTTAAAGGTTTGGTAACAAAGAAGTTTTGTCAGCGTCACGGAGGTGAAGAAGTTGGAGACCGAATTCTATGAGTTGGTAACTATTGGGTATGACATTGACACTTACATTCGAAGGTTTCAAGAATTGGCCGTATTATGCCCATCTATGGTTTCGGATAATGAGAAGCTCTTGGAGGCTTTCATTGAAGGACTTCGAGATTATTCAAGGTGATGTGACTTCCTTTGATCCGCAAACAATTGAGGAATCTATTCGATTGTCTCGAAGCTTATGGCACAAGTAGTAAAGAGGGCAACACCACCAACACCAACCGTAACAACAATACCAACAACCGCACCAACTACAACAATAACCACGACAACAATAACAATAATCACACCATCAACAACAACACCAACAACCAAACTAACCACAATAAAAGGAAATGGGAAACGACCGAGGAGGTTATAACAACAACAACCAAAACCGTAACACTAACCATCATCAACAACGAATAGAGGGCAAGCGCAATGGTTTATGTTCTTGCACCAATAGAAGCGAGAGGTTATCTGGAACCTACCCACTATGTAATCGATGTAAGTATCATCACACGGGTCTTTGTCCCGTTAAGTGCTACAAGTGTCAAAACTAGGACACCATGCCGAGAATTGTAGAGGCAAGACCATAGTTACGTGCTTTGGATGTGGGGAACAAGGACACTATCAAGTCAATGTCCTCAAAACCAAGGTCAACAATTCGAAGGTGCTCATGGGAATGTATACATGTTAGGAGGAGGAGGAGCTCGTCAAGGTATCAATGACGGAAGACTAAAGAAGCTCGGAAACTAACGGTCTTAATTTTCCTTATGTACTATGTAGTACTAAGTTTATGTTTTCCATCGTATCCGAATCTTTATAACTTAAGATGTACTACTTTTGATAAACCACTCGTTGTAAAATATTCTCATCTATCGTACTTTATTTCCTTTCGATTCGATATCATTTACGAGAATTTTGATTCTTTTACTTTAACTACCATTGTAACGACACCGGTTTAAATCCTTGTAAACATTGAGAGTTATAACAACTAAACCGAGCGTCACGTCATCGTTCCTTAATTATACATAGCCTAGCTAACTATGTCTAATTCTGGAGGGATCACGTTATGTTGGGAGCGGTTATTTATAAATCTTAGTGCAAGCAAAATTTTCACATGTTCCAAGTCATAGTGTTACTTATAAGAGATTCATCCGATAATTTTCTTTACTATGATGCTTTATACACTCTCAATCATCGATAACCGTAACGACACTCCTCCATGTTTTCTCTCCTCGTTATTCATCATAAACTCCAAAAAAAAAATTCGATAGACTAACACGAACCGAATTCGTGGATGAATTCCTTTTTAGATGGGCGAATGTGACAACCCGTACTTCGTGTCATTTCTCGAAACAATTCATGCCTTACAATTTCAACATTTATCGTAAACTAGGTTTGCGTGTTCCAAATCGCGTAACCTTTATGGTTTAGCGGCGGATTCATGATCATATCATCACGAACATTTCATATGGACTAAGTGTAGTCTACATTTCATTAGCATCATTTGCATCACGTTAGTTCATTCATGACATTGCATTTCACATTAAACGCGTGAATTTTATATTAAATAAACGTTATCGCGTGAGTTATTATTTTGAACATTTAATCCGTTACTTCTAAAAATGATCCCGATATATTTTTATACTTATATTTAGTTATAAAAACTATATTTTGAGTTTACCTAGTGTTTTAAATTTATTTGGTATATAAATCGTTAAAGGTATATTATTCTGACGTTTTTCCTAAAAACTACACGATAATTATTTTATCACTCAAATTTCACAAGGAATGTATTTTTACAATTTTATGATCTCATTACATTCTACTTTGATCTATTAAAAATCTCTTTACCTAAAAGTTACCATTTACCTTACAAGTATTATTAACTACATACATTTACTTACTCATTCATTTTGACAAATTATATACAAGTAAAGAAGAAAAAAATATAATTTAGCAAATTCCTCCCCTTGGCCGACCAAGGGGTTAACAATTAATACTTGTTGAAAATTTTATTGAATGTATATACTTATACTCCAAAGACTTCATTCACTCATTCATTCTCCTCATAATTCATCAAGTCAAGTAAAATCTTTTCTCTCTTTGTTTCTCTCCTTCATAACCGGTTCATCATCAAGGGTGTACAAGGGATCAAAATTTTGCAAGATCAAGTTAATAAACAACCTAGAATTACACTCTTAATTAAGGTTTTGAAATAAAACCTAGGGTGTTTAGGTTAAACCTTTGTTCTTTGCACCTCATCATTATAGCTTGTAAGCATATTTCTATCATTTTCATCTTTTCTTTTCATTACATATGTATCTCTTCATTTTGGAGCAAACATGCAAGACTTGTGTTAGTTATACCATTTTACATGATTTTTAGAGTTATATATATATAAAGTCATCCTATAATTATTCCTTGGTATATTTTGGTCTTGATGAT
Organism: Chrysanthemum lavandulifolium; assembly: GCA_022545495.1. Lineage (NCBI taxonomy): Eukaryota > Viridiplantae > Streptophyta > Magnoliopsida > Asterales > Asteraceae > Chrysanthemum > Chrysanthemum lavandulifolium. Next base: position 114,178,118 of record CM040244.1, read on the forward strand.
GTTTAGGAAACCATGACACCCTAAGAAGGTGTATGGTAGGATTAGATTAGCTTTGGAGTTGATTTGAAGGGATTAGAATAGGTTTAGTACGAGAAAAACTATTTTCGATAAGTATAAAAGTGTTCTGTCCTTATTTTGTTTTTCTGGAAAATCCGACAGTAGGCACGAATTTTTGGCCTTGATATTTAGAAAATATACTTTAAAAGCGAATCCGTGGCGCTTGAGCGGATTAAAGCGGAGTTATAACGAAGAAGTTATGAATTTTTCAAGTTTGACGACGAAATATATATTTTTCGTAAAATTTCAGCATACTATTTTTACTTTATTCGAGTCAAAAGCAGCCTTAAGCTTTACAAATTATTTCGACTTATCAAAAATATATTAGTATACTTTGATACGAAGCTAAGGACGTATTATATGTAGAAAACGGATTTATAACGACAAAAATATGCACGTTTTCATAAACTTGCCGTAACTATTATTTTTAGAAAAACTATATTATTTTTACGAGATAAGTATTACGGTAACTAAAACGACCATGTTGACGGCTGTTTTTATCAATGATGTGGAACTTTTTGTAACGAGATGTCTTCTAATGAAATTAAGATCACCAAGCATATTTTCTAAAACGATCAACCGTTTGTATAGCGGAGTTGTAATAAATTAATTACGGTTGTTTAAACTTTGCCGAAACTCACTTTTTACACAACACTTGGACAAAATCACCATGTTTAACCTCTAATATCTTTATGTTCGAGACCCCTATGACGAAAACTCCTGAAATGAAACTTCTAGATTTTGATACAAGCTTTCCAAAACCGTCGAGTTCGTTTCCTAACGTTCGACGTACACCATTTTACGACTAGTTTTTCGAAGCCATTTTTGTCACTTTCATGAAATTTCCGACGACATTATTTTACGACGAAAAGTTAAAATTTCATAATAAATCATTACGAAACCATTGTAGGATGACATTTTGACGTAAATACTTGTAAAATAATTTAAGAATGGTCAAGACGTCAAAAAGGATATTTTTCGACGAAGAGTATTATTTCCAAAACTCACAAATGGTATAAATAACATACGAAATGCATGCATAACATTACATCATGACTTATTACATATCATATCATTCATAATAGGTCATTTTTGAGATTCACGCTATATTTCAGTGTACTCACTTTTGTCTTCGCATCATTCCACCAAGTGAGTTTCATAGCCCCTACTCTTTTAATTGTTTTGAATTACTTTTGGGGGAGATACATGCTCAACTATTTTTATGACTATCATGATTATTTGAAACTACATGCTTAACTGAACTGAATGTTTAGTCATATTCTATATCATAAATCATGGAACTAAATGTCTTGGGATTATCCGACTTGGGATTATCATTGAGAATGTCTTGGGATTATCATTGAAATTTGAATGTCTTGGGATTATCATTGGGTGAATGTCTTGGGAACATCATTGAGTGGATGTCTTGGGATTTTCATTGAACCGAATGTCTTGGTATAATTATGTCAAGTAAACATTGATACATTAAGTCATGCACTATTATGTGAATTCATTTGACATCATGCGCTTGAACATAAACTATATACATTTTGGCAATGGGTTGTGAATACACGAGTTGCAAGTTTTGTATGGGCGGAACTTGGGCCGAGTGGATTCTGATGCCTTTCTTTGCATAAACGATTTTGAAAGGCTTTACATTTCAACACAAACCCTATGAACTCACTCAACCTTTGTGTTGACACTTTTAGCATGTTTTATCTCGGTATCTAAGGCATATACTTCATGGCATGCATGTGGACACATCTTAGAGTCGTGGAGACGACGCGTCTCACTGGGTTTTACTCACTTTAAACATCGTTTGAATTGTAACAAACTTATTTCCGCACAAGTTGATTTTCATTTGGGACCCGAACTTTGTAAACTCGATTGTTTTATTAAATCAAGCGATGTGTTTTCCAAACGACACTTTAGGTCGTTCAATATAACTGTGATTATGATGCTATGACGATCAATCCCGTGAATTCCATTCCACGCAAAATGTAATTTGGGGTGTGACAACTTTATTCTAGAGTCTTTGGACCACTAACTTGATGACTTTATCTTCTCGAATATACTCCACAAGTCTTTCTTTTGTTGGGAATTCTTCGTATATGGAGAAATCTTCGTGTTTTACTTCTTTTCCGTCTTTTCTCCACTTTCCGTACTTGGCTACAAATGAACTAGCAAACACACTTTGATACGATTAAGCATTAAAAGCATATGATTATAGCCAAATAACACATAAAAGCATGGATAACGCTACTAAAACATGCACAATTTGAGCGTTATCAAATTCCCCACACTTAAACTTTGCTTGCCCTCAAGCAAATCTAAGAAAAGAAAATCAAACTACATACCTAAATGACAAAGCGAAAGAAAAATTAAAATATAAATATTTTGGGGTTTCTATTTTTACTTTTTTATATAAAAATAAGCAAAAACAAGCGAAAATGAGCGCAAACTCCCCCACACTTAAGGTTTTGCTTGCCCTCAAGCAAATCTAGAAATTAAGAAAAATAAAATCCCACATGGTGCATAAGAATGATTAGAAAAATGTGATGCAAATCTACCAAGTACAAGTACGAGATAAGATTCATCGTTTTAAGCTTATAGAGGTGAAAATTCGAGATGTTTGACAATACCCCATGGATTCTCTCGCTTGATAACATGGCTAAGCACCTCACGAAAAGGAATAGATGTATAATTCACTCAACACTCAATATATTTGATGATGAATCGTATCAAGGAATAGTACACTCATATTGCTCAGTCATGATCTAAATATTACCATAGGCTTGTACAAGAAACAAAACTCCACCGACGTGGCGTAAGCACCAAGTGTAAACATCTAAAGAGGGATTTTATTCAGGTTATAACGATAGGCTTCGGGTGAATAAAGGGTATGGATAAGGCATGGGATAATTGATGAAATTGGTGTTAAAAGAAAATAGAGTCAAGTCTAAGTCCCATTGTTGCTAGTCATGAACAAACTACAAACCCGAAAATGATTATAGTTACTAACTTTTTTCACATATCGATCACCAAATATATATATATATATATATATATATATATATATATATATATATATATATATATATATATATATCACGCCTTAGCACATTGGCTAATCGATATCTCAAACATACTCCATCTTCATAATAATATAGCACATTATCATCACATATATTTTTTTTCCCTTTGACTTATTCTTTTTTTTTCACATTTTTTTTATATATATATTTTTTCACACATCACATCACCCCCACACTTAGTATAAGCACACACCACAAAAATACAAATAAGAAGCGTGCACTCTTCGTCTTTGTCAGAATGGCACACACGATTGACAAAGTGCGGCTAACTCATAATCATAAAAAACAATCCAATCATACCAAGCAACTAGCAACCAACCGTCTAGACTTTGACAAAAGGGATAGGCTAAGGTTTAAAGTGTAAAATATTTTTGTATTTTTCTGGATTTATCAAAAACGAAAAGGAATGGCTCAAACGGTGTAACTAAGGGTATCTAGCGCTAAAGATGAGCGCTAACAAATGGGTCCATGTGGGAGGTTAACTAACCAATGTGGCTAGCTAATATATCATTAGATGTAAATGGAAGGCCATTTGGTTTTATTCCTCGTGTGCCTCTTTATCACATCGATACACTTATATCACACGAATGTGATCTTCTCATGTCAGTAATGATTTACAAGTACAAGTTCTAGAATAAATAAAATCACCGGCACACTCATAGCAAAAGATTCAAGCATAAAAGATGTATGCTATATATGGAATAGGCTCAAGTCCTCACAATTTAGTGGAAAGGGCTATAAAATGCGCTAGCAAATGTCATCGATCCCATAATGGATTGCAATATTAATCGGAACACATCTCAAGTTTTTCAAAATTACCGATTTCACCAGTGGGTTGATCAAGTTATTATAATATATTAACCTATAAGCGTGAAAACAACTAGATCATAAGGGCAAACAAGTTCACAAAATTTTCAAAATTTGCCCAAAATATGAAAATTAAAAACTAGTTTAAGCTTTCACAATAATATTTCCCCACACTTAAGTTTAAGCACACAAAAGAAAATAACTTAAATCTAGTTACGACTTTTTTTTTCTTTTTCTTTTTAAAAAATAAAAACCAACATGACTTATTCTTGTCCCATCGAGTTCTCGGTAGCTCCATTGAAATGCACAAAGAAGCGGAGAAGGTGTCGGTATGAAGCATATTAAAACCAAACTTCTTTAGGGAATCAGGGAGACCCGCCTTAAACCTCTCACACAGTTTATTTACAATGGGTGAGCCTTACTTTCGAAGGATAAAACAAATCAATTTATTAAAATAATTTTCCAACAAACCAACAAAGGAAAAATAACAAAGAAACAAAATAATGTAATTGCGAAAACTTCAAAGCATGTAAGATAGGGAAAAATAAAATAATAAGTCTAAGTGAAACGAAACCTCCCGGGCTAAACATCACGATCGAACTCCATATGATAAGGTGCTAAGCGAACGCTAGCATAAGCGCGTGAGATCAATCGATTTCTCTTTCAACCAAACATGTCCAATCAAGAGCATAAGGTTCACGATCCCACCAATCCTTCCTCCAAGAGTTTATTCAATCTGCAAAAACAAAATAAACTACAAAAACATGTAAAATTCTAAAACTCACTTTCGTAGGCATCAAAGTTGCATTTAGCGCATGCAACAAGCCTTTAAACCCCTCGGTGGCCCGAGTGGACGAGTTATAGTCTCGTGAGGGTTTCCAGTGAACATACCCACAAAGTTCGAAACAATTTATTTTAAAAAAAACACATGTACTTATTTATTTACAATGTACTAAATTAACAAACTTAAAATGGAAAAACCAAATAAAAGAAATGATACTCTTGCAAAAACAAAAAGACATTTAAACTTATTTTATCTAAACACAAACACACAAAAACAAAATAAACGAAAAATCAACCTTTTTTTTAACAGATTACTCCAGCCGATCCGGTTCTGGGGTGTAACCGATCGGTTAGAATGAACCAAATTTGAGACCAACCTTCCAACCGAATCGGTTACGGGTGGTGACCGATCGGTTGGAGGCAATTTTCGTTTTTTTTTTTTTTTTTTTTTTTTTTTTTTCGATCTTTTTAAACACAAGTTTTATTTCAAACCTTTATTGATAAAGTAAAATAAGAACACGAAGATTACGAACACAATTAAAGAAAACACATAAACACATATATTATCACGAACATAAAACAACACTCAAAAATAAGGATAAGCAAATAAAATCACGATCACGGAAAAATGACAATCACATAGACGCAAGAAAACACAATTAGTCACGTAACATAAATCAAACAAGATAGTCTTATTTAGAATTAATATGAAACTAACATAAACAAAAATAACAAAAACAAATAACATAGAGACATGCAAGAGATCATATAACATATAAAACATAAAACTTACGAAACAAGAGACACACAATTTTTTTTTTTTTTTTTTTTTTTTTTTTTTTTTAACACACAACCGGATCCGGTTACGGGTAGTGACCGATCGGTTAGAGTGAATTTTTCTTGAAAAATATTTACCGAGAGCTCCAACCGATTCGGTTGGGATTCCAACCGATTCGGTTAGAGTGATTTGGGTGGTTTTGGTGGTTTTTTCGCAAGAACTTTTGAACACACTTAGAAAGCAATCATTGAAACAAGCATTTTAGAACACATGAAACGAAATCCCAACATCAAAAACTTGATTTTGATGCAAAGATCATTTGAGCAATTTTGAAAAATTAGAGATTTTTGAGAAAATGAAAGACAAGCATTCAAGCAAACATCATGAGCAAACAAGGAATCAATTCAAGCAAAAAATTATTCAAACGCAAACATCAAGAGTAAGCAATCGAATCAAGCAAACATTTCAACAAACAAACAAACACAAGAATACAACGCAGTCCCGACAGCGCGCCAAAACTTGATGGTGGCGATGCCGAAATTATCATGAAAGCAAACAAACAATCTATCAAAAAGAAAACAATCAAACGAACAAACAAATGCAAAACAAGTCCCGGCGTGCGCCAAAAACTTGATGGTGGCGATGCGGGAATTATCATGCAAGCAAACAAACAATCTATCAATCAAGAAAACAATCAAGCGAACAAACAAGTGCAAAACAAGTCCCGGCGTGGCGCCAAAAACTTGATGCGTTCACGAGCTTTAAATTTATAACAAGAATTACCGGTTAACTAGGAACACATTCGGGCAAGTATACCCTAGTCAAGTTGTAGTATAGTATATGGTAAATCAAGGTCGTCCCAAGAGACTTGGTTGCACTGCAAGTGTCGTTTGTTTGTTTAAGCAAGTAACAAGTAACAAGTATGGTTATGATTGTCACGGATCAAACCAACAAGAAAAGCATTATAAGAACAAGTAACAAGTTGATGGTTATGATTGTCACGGATCAAACCAACAAGAAAAGCATTATAAGAACAAGCAAGTATCAAGACATTCATCATTATTCCAATCAAACACAAAATCTCAATAATCATATCAATAACAAACATCTTTAAATAGAAAAGTAACAAGGTTTACCCAAAGTATGAATTACAATAGGCAAAGATGAAGGATTATAGCACTCCTTCAAGCCTCCAATCAACTACAATAGTTCTACCAAGCCGGAAAATGATATCCAAACGCCTTCAACAACCCTTGAGCACAATACACGAATTTGGCAGAGGTTTGTGGTCTTTTGGGGAAGATAAGTTGGTGGAAATTCGTCCTTAAGGGTGGAGGCTTGAATTTCACACCTTTGGTGAAGAGATTGAGAGTGGGTGTGTTCTCTTAAGTTGGGGTTTGCTCTCTAGGTGGAAATTCATCCTTAAGGGTGGAGGCTTGAATTTCACACCTAGAGGAGTAGTGGTGGTAGGAGGTGTGAGAGAGTTCTCTCAAGTTGTGGTGCATGAAATGAGGTTGCAAAGGCCTCTGTTTATACTAGAACTAAGGCTAGGGGTATTAAATGTATTTCTTGGTCACCAAGGAGCTTGGAATGGACTAGAAGACATGTAGGAAGGGACTAGAATCGTTTGGAACAAGTTTGGAGTCTTAGTAGTGCAGAAATGGCTGTCCAGGGCTTCCCAACCGATTCGGTTGGGCTCCAACCGTTTCGGTTGGTCTTCTTGACCATTCTCCAACCGGATCCGGTTGCGGGGCTCGACCGATCGGTTGAAGCAAAATCACAAAAATTCATAATCGGAAAAGTTGTAGATCTTTCTCTTAGCTTTCCGTGGCCACGAACCGGGGGTCAAACGGAGTCCGTATGAAAAAGTTATAGCCAAAATGGTGAAGGTGTGTCGGGAACAACGAGTCTTCCAATATGTCTTCGTTTTAGCTTGTTTTCTTCATTTCTTTCTCGTTTCCCTTCTTGAACTTTATTCTAGAGTCTTTGGACCACTAACTTGATGACTTTATCTTCTCGAATATACTCCACAAGTCTTTCTTTTGTCGGGAATTCTTCGTATATGGAGAAATCTTCGTGTTTTACTTCTTTTTCCGTCTTTTTCTCCACTTTCCTGTACTTGGCTACAAATGAACTAGCAAACACACTTTGATACGATTAAGCATTAAAAGCATATGATTATAGCCAAATAACACACATAAAAGCACGGATAACGCTACTAAAAACATGCACAATTTGAGTGTTATCAACCAAACCTTCCATCTCAAGCTATTCCTTTTCTACCACCACCATTTCCGAGCCATGACAAAGATTGTTATCATTGTCAACATGTTGAAAGCTTGATACATGAAGTACATGAAGATCAAAGTTTCATGTTTATCACCTCCTCGAACGTTTCGACAAGATCAACAAACCTAAACAACCATAAGCTTAAGGATTCAAGTGGTGTTATAGTCTTAAGCTTAACTTAGATAGTTTAGGAATCATATTTCATGTTTAAATTATTCTCTTAGTTTTAGAGATGTAGATCATCTATCGTATGTTTATTGAATGAAATTACATGTTTTATGCCATATTATCTTGAGAATATGTTTGGTACCTTAATACATATCTCATTTTGATGTTAACATCACTTGTTGCATCATCATTGCTGTCTTATGCTTACGGACAGACGGATCCCTCCGTTTTGCTTAGACGGATCCCTCCAAAGAGGGAACCGTGGGTCCGCGCAACAGAAGACTTGTTTATTACTAACTTAAGTCTTATTTGAAGGAAATTATGCATTATATACTTGTTTTTTAACCTTTGTTTTGTAGATTTTCAATGTACACATGAAGACTTTGACACCCTTAGCTAGGGGGAGTTCCTTGTCAAAGCAAAACATTGCAAAATCAATTGCAATATCATTCACATAGTATTTAAATGACATCCTCCTTGCAAAGTTGCAATCATCAAGAGGAAGCATATTCGTCACAAAGACGAAACCATTTGCAAACATAGTTGCAATGCACTAGTTTAGTATTTCTTCTTACTTGACGCCGTCACAAAGGGATGGACTCGTCAAGGGGGAGCTAAGTCGAGAATACTTCTCCTCACTTAATCTCTATATTTTATTCTTTTTCTTTCTTTTCACATGTTTTTCTTAAAATAACGTGTTAAGTTTTTTTCGACGCTCTTTTTGTTTCAACAAAAAGGGGCAGAAGAGAGTAAAAACTCCAATTTAAACTTTTACGAATTTTAGTTTTTCATTAAAATAATCTTATGTTTTGTCATCAACAAAAAATGGGAGATTGTTAATACAAATAAGCCGTAAAAACATTTATTTATATTTTACGATCTTCTAATATTGTGTCGATAACAAACATAAAATCATTTTAACGAAACAAATAAAATACATAAATAGTTTGAGCCAATAGTTTACTAACACACTTACGTTTTTACATAAAACACTAAACAAGTAATAGTGCTTTCATAATTTAGTAATGCATATGTACAACAATTAGTGTTTACATATTGGGTTGATATATACATACTTAGTATGTATTATAATGGGTAATAGAATGGGTAGAAGTTTAAGTATTTGACCCATTGACTAAATACATTGAATGTAGTTGGCTAAAGTCCAAATTCCATGACCCATACCCATGGAGCATAATCTATAACCCATTGCATGACATCATGCATAAGTCATAATGGGTATTATCCATGACCCATGGAGCTAACCCATAACCCATGGACTAGATGCATTACATCTACTAGATACAGTATATCTACTTGGATAACCATGGTCCAAAGTCTAGGACCCATGACCCATAACCCATGACCCAAAACCCATGGGCAAAGAGGAGCGTCCTACGGTTCCCCCAGTTTACACTGGACGGATCCCTCAAGTAAGGGATCCGTGGGACAGTAACATATTTTATCTATAAATAGTGAGCCATTTCTTCATTGTAACTCACCCCTTTCACACATATTTTCTCTTAGTGTTGTAAACTCTCTAACCTCAGATCCAAGTGATCTTTCTATGTAGTTTTGTGTTTGTGTGATTCTCTAGGTTCCTCTTAAAGGCGAGATCACCACCTCTTGAAGTCGAGCAAGCTCAAGTCCATGGGTTGCCTAGCTTCATCATCATCAAGACTACTAATGGTATCTTGTTGATAGTTCTTCTCCTTCTCATTAGAAGTGTAGTGTCAAAGACATAGGTGAAAGATGTCTAAAGGATCAAGATGAATACATTAGTGAAAAAGTGTTGAAGAGTCATATTGAAGGCATTAGTGAAAGGTGCCAAAGATCCGTGTCAAAGGCATTAGTGAAGGGTGCCGAGAGACCGTGTTGAAGGCATTAGTAAAGGGTTCCTAGAAGTCAAGTCAAAAGACATTAGTGAAAGGTGCCTAGAAGTAGAGTCAACGGCATTAGTGAAAGGTGCCTAAGGTGTACATTCGATATGGGGTGTCGATGTACAAGATAGATTTGTATTGGGTCAAAGGATATTGATATCCTTGTTGATGTTGTCATAAGGAGTAGATCTCCTTTGAGATAGGATTTGTGTAGTGTTGGGTAGTAGTTCCTCCTTTGTAATGGAACTCGGTATCTAGCCTTGTACCGGATAAAGTGTAGGCGACGTTGTGATAGGTTTGGTTCTACCTCGTGGAAGAACCCGGTGTCTAGCCTTGTACCGGAAAAAGATTAGGCGACGTTGTGAAGGCTTCTCCGCCACAAGGAGTTTGTGTTGTGTAGTGATTACAAACTCTCGAGGAGGTAACTCGGGGAGTGGAGTAGGGCAAGGAAGGTGTCCTTGTAGCCGAACGACTATAAATACTCGTGTTGTGGTTTTGTGCTTCTTACTCCTTTTCTTAGTTTTATTTATTCATATGCTTATCTATCAACATCTAACACACACGTTTCAATAGATTGACATAAGTCGATCTAAATAGTTTAAAACCAAGTTTTAATTGGCAAAACTATTCAACCCCCTTCTAGTTTTCCACAAACAAATTAAAAATAATAAAATAGATTTGTTTGTTCAACAATATGAACAATTTTCAATATCGAATGAGGATACTATAGATAATTCTTTTGCTAACTTGATGCAGGTTTTACTGACAAGGTTTTAATATTTATATTGTCTCGTTATACCTATGGTCTACCCTAATGCACTAACGGGCAGTGTACCCGATCGTGTGTAGTATAGTATTTGGTAAAACCGAGGGCGTCCCAAGAGCTATGTGTGCGGATTTTAACTAAGTCTAGGTGTCGCAGATTTTAATTGGTTTTGAGGTCGAAATGATTAATTACTAAAATAACGAAAATAAAAGATAACAAGTAAAGGCGAGGGTTGTGATCACGTGTGCTAACATAGTTACTCATCCTATAAAGTTAAGTTCAAGTTTAATTACTTCCAATTTTTTCAAGTGGGGGTTTAAGTCGCTAGGACAACATTTGGTCGGTTCGTCTAACCTATCGAGCAAAAGTTTCCACCGGAGATCGATGAGTGACCCTTGAAAGTTCAGTTGTTTTAGTCCCTAAGCCAAGTCATTAAGTTCCGCTACATGCAAGATTCATAACAATGAGTGCCCGCGCTAGCATCTTAAACACTCATCCCTAACTTAAGTTCATCCAAGCGGTAGGTGATCGGTTGGTCAAATCGCCAAGCGAAGAAGGGTCGTCGGTTGGTCTATTCTTACCCTTCCCACTCGCTACCTACTTATGGTCATTTGGTCATATCTCTAAGTAACTAGCCACTACCGCCATTCAAATCAGAACACCCCAAATCTCGGTACAACGAAAGACTTAATCAAGTTTTAGGGGCATTAAAATTGGATTGGTATCCCACACAGGTATAGCAAACAAGATAGTCATTTAACATTCAAAACCAATCCCAAATTTAAATATTCAAAATATTAATCCCCAAAATGTAAATATTAAGCCCAAACATGATTTAATAAAATAGGCCCCCATAAATTATCAGAGTTTGATTATGATCCTTGACCATGCCTCCTTGCCAAGCTTCCACCGAACATGCACTCCAAACATCACTTAATACCTGAGAAAGCATGCTAAAAGGTCAGTTAACGCTGGTGAGTTCATAGGTTTAAATTCAAGTAAAAGTAGCGGACCTGTAGGAGTTAATTTGCTATGCGAGACCTAAGATAGATACACATCAATCACAAACCATATCATATCCGATATCACAACGGCCCCCGTGACTCTAGCCAACCTTCGTAGCAAAGTCTAGAATGATTGCTAACCACGGACTAGGTCGAGGTGAAGTCTACTCTTAGCTAGGCAGCGTGTTATAGCAATTAGGATTGCTACCCTAGACTAAGGCAACAACTACCACATATCTATCTAAACAGTCAAGCACATAAGCAAATCAAAATAGTTTTAAAGGTCCAAAAATAGTAGCATGAGTCTTACCCCAATTTAGTTAAAAAAGTTGATAAAAGTGGGGCTATGAAACTCACCTCAAGCAAGCAACACACAAATAAACACTAGCATAAGATAAAAAGTAATCACGGCTCAGCAACTATCGACTCGGCACAACCTATTAATGTAAACCAATTTTAATATATATTTCCCAAAATCAACGTCATCTACCCCAATGTATTCCGTTTCTTTAGCTCCAAAAATTGTCTTGTTTCACCATTTAATCCTAGCGTTTTGTATCCTCATGTGGGTGTATCGACTCAATATGATATCATGAATGCACTCAAACAACCAATATGTGACTTAATGCAATACAATGAGGCATCTAAGCGATAAGCTCCATAGTCCAATAAGTTTTGGAATAAATAGTAGACCTTATCAAATTCGTCAACTCGATAAACTCAATTATTTATTCGTGTCGCTTATTATTCCATAAACCGGTCGCATCCTAATGAGTCATAAGGATAATTCACCCATTAATAACGTTATCCTACGTACCTAGCGGTCTCTTATTAGATTCGTCAACCTAATAAGTCCGCTACCCACGTAGATCGACGCTATTAATGTTAGGTCATCCGTAACCCATACACACAACGTAAGTAAAGAAATACTTGAAACTAGTATTAAATGCCCATAATTGGCATATTTCGATAAACGTGCACTCGAAACATTAAACACTTATTAATTAGAAAACCTTTCCATTTTTAATCGTTAGTTTCCATTTAAAATAGTAAATAACAAGACAAGTCTTGTTATCGATATTTTTGGTATAAAAGCCTTTTTATTATTTATGTTTCATAGTTTATTAGCATTTATATATATATATATATATATATATATATATATATATATATATATATATATATATATATATATATATATATATATATATATATATATATATATATATATATATATATATATATATATATTTTAAAGCCTAATGCCAATGGCGGGCATGGCTTATAACTATTTGTTTGTTGTTTTTTGTTAAGTGAAATACATTTTTAGAATTGTCAAACAATATTATAAAACAATTGTTTCTTTGGTTTTTAGTTGTTGACGTTTTTCAGGGGACTGTTCCATCCTTGCGTTCAAATTTAGAAAAGCAATTACAGCAACCTAAATTAAATTCAAATATAAGAATTTTCTGAACTAATAATGTAGGTCAATATGAGAGGCCATTTTCCGAATGTGTGACAGAAGAAAATAAGAGAACGGAAAGAAGAAACGTGTACCTGCATGTTAGCTTCATCCCATGGTAGCCCAACTCCCTTACCCCATACACTTCTCCATCTATTTCATTATGGAAACATGAAAAATAGATAAACAGAATTAAGAAAATGCATAAACATGAATAAAAATATAGATCAATTATATACCTGACCAATTTCTATCTAAATGAATACCTGATATTTGACACATTAAAACTCTAAAAAGGTAACGTAATTACTTTTGCATATAATTCGTTGTTCTAGCTCATGTTAGTTGGAAGTTGCTTTGAGGTTAAAAAGTCATGCCTAAACCCTCCATCATGCTATTGAAAATATTGTGAAAGTGCTTGTAGATCAAGCTTCACCATAGGGAAAACTCGCTCCAAAACAACACGTTTATGTACCTACAAACATACATAATATACACAAAAGTTATATAACAATTATGAACACAATAACATAATAAAGCAGGCATGTCAAGCATTCATGGTTACAGATTATGGGCCACATTGTATAATCTTCATAATCAAAAAATCTTCTATCTAATCCTGACATGGTAGCATGTCTATTAATAATTTCCCCAATTTCGCGAAAGCATACTCCAAGTTTAATTGAGTTAATAAAACAGAACAAAGACTACGTGAGCTTATAATATTATCTAAATAATAATTAAACATGAGTGAATAAGAAAGCTTTGTTACTTGAACTATGCTACTTTTTATACATAGGGAACTCGGGACATTTAAACTATCAATCATAAACGGGATAGCAATACTTACCAATAGCAATTGCTTTTTCCAAGCACTCATTCAGTAATTTTACTATTTTATTTGTCATGTTTAGCTGCAGAGATGAAACATCAATAACTCAGGCTTTGACAAGTGATGGGAACTTAGATGTGGTTTCGTTGGATCGACGATTCACACCTCCAGATAGTTCAAGGACTAATGAGAATATCCTTTCTGCGGATTATGTACATTGTCTTGGTTCAGTGGTCACACCGATATCTCTCGCATTACACAGCCTCGTGAATAGTGAATAACACTGCTTTCCTTTAAAGAGATATGGCTTCAAAGTTGGTGCTTGTCATCCATGAGGCACATCACCAAGAGAAACCATTGGCCCTAATAGCGAAATATTGGAGTAGTGAGATCCAGGTGTGCCTACAATCCTACATACATTACAAGTAGCATTTAATTAATACGAACATTCGGTCCATAAAGATTTTTTTCCCTTATTAGATACGTAAATAAGATGGCATTAAAAACTATAACAATAATAAACAACTTCAATTAGCACATCCAAATTCAATGTGATGGTGCATTTGGAAGATAAAAGTAAAGTGGCCAATCATTACAAAGACAATAACAACAACAATAACTAATTACAACCTGTTTTCTGGAATAACTAATGACTATTATTATTTTTACTGTTAGTTTCTAGCAATAAGAATGTCTTTCAAGTAAAAAAATAAATAGAAATATTAAAAATATTGTTTCGGTTTCGAAAAGTTAGATATGTTTCAATCATCAGACCAAATTAACTTCCGTACATATTGCAAATAATATTTGAATCCTCAAATTTCTTTAACACTAATGGTTGTTTTCTACCCCAGAGAATAGCATGTCTTACTGTTCCACCAATAAAGTAGGACGCATACAAAGACAAGTAGACATACATATTTAGGATGGGAAAGAATTCAAACTCAAATAAAAGTTTACCAACCGAAGGGCATTACAAGACTGATGAAACATAGCAGTGCATCTTTATCCGGTTCTGGGACCAATCTTGAGCATCAAATGAGCTAGAACCACCAAGAATGATGTTGGAATTAGTGGAAGTCATGATCGGTGTCAAGCATGTGTTTTGGTCTTGCCGAAATGCCAATACTTCCAATTAAGGAATCCAATAACCTTCAATGAACCTTGACTTTTAGTAGAACAAATATATACTAAAAAGTAATTAAAAGCTAAATTAAACAATTTACAACTATAAGGAGGAAAATAAACCTCAATTTGCGAAATATTTATATTTTTCATGATCACTTCATGAATCTCTAATAAGTCGAAGGATCAAAAGGAAATACTTTTATATAATGATTAACTAAAGTTAGAATCCGTACCACAGTTGGTGTAAGAGTGCTTGCGCAGTCAATTCCTACGAATCCGCTGGGAGAACTTTCAATTGTCAGTAAAATAAATAATGAGTTATGTTCTAAGAAACTTTAGTTCATATTGGTAAGTAGTTAAATTATGAAAAGATTACCACTCGAATAATCTGATGAGATTTTGAACTCATTTCATTCATTGATGTCTCCCGTATCTAAATATTCCATCCATTGCTTCATCTCGAACTTGTCAAGCTACCATCTTGATAGGTACTACACCGTCATTAAAACCACAATCTTCGGAAATTAATCATATGTTCCTATCGAGTTAGTGTACAATCATACATACACAAAAAATTTGTAAATCTGATTGGTGAGGTTTTAACCGAAGTAACCCTTTTCTTATTCGTTGATAAGTATCAAATATGGGTGTGCATTCGAAAGTGAGTATGTAATACTAAATTATCAAAATTAGATAACCAGTTGACCATCTGTAGTACCGTGTAAACCTCCTGTTACAATAAATCATCAAATCAATGTTGGTCATCAAATGATAAAGGATTTCAAGAAAAACTTGTCCTACATAGACAATCAAATCTTGTTGTGCTTGTATTAAGATTTCCTCTCGGGCGGGCATGTCTTATAATTATCGTTGACATAATTTGCTATAGCGAAAGAAGGAGGGTAATCGTAAAGAAGGAGTGCAACTAAGGTGGAACTTTTGACCTTGATGTGTGGGTCTTGAGAGGCAAGAAGATTAGTGACATATTGTCAGAATCTCTTAGAACGCTCTTTAGACCATTTTGGCGTGGATATAACTTGTCATGAAAGTCAAGATTGGTGATTGAGGCCTGAAAAGGCTTCAATCTATACCTCTATATATGGGCCACGAGAATTACCTTGTGGCACCACTTAGACCAAGAGGATCATGTAGATGGTTGAGTATGGAATTTACATGTAAACCGTTTTGTTATCTTATGAATGATCAAACGAAATTGAAGTACAACTACAACATGTGTACATGCATTGGTATTATCGACCAATGGAAGCGACATTCATGGGGCTTAGATCAACAATTGGTTGTTACAAACCACATATAACTTTCCTTTAATATTATTTGATACATGTATATAGTTACCATCGGTGTTATTGTAACTTTAGTGCCACGTCATGGCTATTCACTGCCACATCATAATTGATATTGCATGGATAGCAACGTCAATGATTCATTAAGAATCATTACTACTCAATTCAAAGTGACCATTTAACACAATAATGTCTATTCAAGAGAGATAGGAAACATCATTCGTTTATTGAAGCGTACATGTATTCATAAAGAATATGTATTTTTATAGTTGGAGCATGTACATGTATTCCGATGGGTGGGCATGACTTATAAATATCGCGCAACCATGAGTGAGTGTTGATGGTATTAAACTGTATATTCCTCACATTTCATATATGATAGACGGTTCTTCTCAATTGTGTTCAAGTAAAACTATATGTATAACTTAGATTGAGAACAATTTTGATAAGATAGGAAAAGACAAGAAAATAAAAGTTAAGAAAACTATCAAAAATTTCAATGCCGGATCAACCATTAACATAATAGATGAGCAATGAGAAGCAAAACGTTGAATCATCGAATCGCATTCGATATATAGATGTGTGGTACCTAATCGGCTAACCAATTTGAGCAAATAACCCCGAGGCGTGAAAATTATTGAAAGCAAAGCTTACAGTGAGAGATATCCATCGAAGATTCGACGAATAATTGGTCCACTTGTCTTCAAAGTAAAGATCATAAAAAAATCACAATGAATGACATTCTAAAAGATACTTAAGAGTAAAGTATTCCCAAAAGCACATATACCCAAAATCAAAGATCGAAGTGGTGTGGTAATTAAAGGTCCATGACCTCACCGCTACTGAACTTGGTTAACTATAAGATTATAGTAGTATACTTTAAAGGGTTATGGTACACGTAAGTTACTAAAGTTTCCAAAAAATTTGTCCTAAGTTACTATAGTTTCATTTTGGTCATCCAGGTTACCAATGTTATCGGGTTTGTTAATTAGGTCTCTATCGTTTAAAAGTACTACGCTAAGGTCATTGCGTGGAGTGGCAACCGATATTAGCCCGTCTCTATGCCACATGGGCGAGAGATACTCTTCCACCTCATTCCCACGTAGGATTTCCACTTTCCAACCCTTTAATATTAAAACCGGGTATATATCAAATACTTTCCTTCTTGATTTCCCCAAATCATTTTAGGGTTTCATCAAACCCTTTCTTCCTAAAACCATTTCTACCACAAACCCTTTCTTCCACAATGAGTGTGCTTTGTGGCTGTGGTGAAGTAGCAAGGTTGCGAACTTCATGGACAGAAAATAACCCCGCAAGAAGATTTCTTGGTTGCCCCAACTTTTTGGATCCAACAACCAATTGTAACTTTTTTAGATGGGTTGATCCCGCATTACCAAACCGTTGGTATCAAACAAGGATTGTTGAGTTGAATATGAGTGTGATTAATCTTCGACAAGAGCTTCTTCAAGTAAACAATCAATTGTCAAGATCTACCTTCTACAATCGGGTGTTGATTGTGTTGCTTGTTAGCATTTTAGTCTTTTATTTTCTTTAGGTTAGTTAATCTAGTATGGCAGGTTAGTGAATGTGGTAGTTGATGGTTCTTTTGGTTAGTTATGGTTTTACTAGAATGGTATGATGGTTCTTTTGGTTAGCAGTGGTTGAAGTGGTAGGTTGGAAAGAAGAGTATGTGGAAAGAAGAGTATGTGATGTTGTTACCAATGGTTGTTTTGGTTAGTTGTGGTTTTAGTTCATTTGGTTAGCAGTTTTATGTCTCTTGTAACATGTTTTGTTGTATGATGGTTTGTTGCAATGAAATGTGGTTTTTATCCTTAAATGACTCTTGTTTATAAGCTGTATAACATAAACTGGTAACATAAACGGGATACTATAACCTGTATAACATAAAATGTATAACATAAACAATATCAACTAGATACCATAAACTGGACACCATTCATTTAAGTTGAAATTACAGAATCCATGATTACACAAAATAACTGTAAGATGGCAGATGTACAAAATTGCCTAACATTTGGCAAGCCATTCTTAGTCAGTTATACCAAGTAATCAACCATCATCCTAATTCAGTTATACCAAGCATCCTACGTTACTTACATAACAAAGTTCTAGCAAATTACTTAATTGGCATATGAACAAAAGTGCCTAACAATTAGCATGCCAATATACATCCATCCTAAAACCTATTCAACATCAATAGCATCATCTGGATCCAATCCAGGTCCAGGTGGTGGTGGCTTGTTGAAAAGAAGTTGCTTGATCCTTTCAGATCTTCTAGCATGTGGTGGTGTAACTGGTTCTTCATCAGATGCTCCTGTTTGTTTTGGAGAATGCACAGGTGGTTCTTGGGAGGCGATGGTTGAGGCGGGTTAATGGAATCTCGGTGAGGCGGCCATGGATAATGCGATCTTGGTGTAATTCCAACTGGCCATGCATATATAGGAAGACCCATGTTGTCCTGCTAAGAAAGAAACAAAAAGTTACATTAGTATAATGATTGAACTGTGATTAGTATAATGATTGAGATGTTTACTTATCCCTAACATAGTCTCTCCATCAACTGGATCCCAAGACACACCAAATCCTATAGGGACAATTCCACCAAGATACATTCTTGCTCTTGATACATCACCTCTTCCTCTACTTCTAACAACCTTGCCATTGATGGTCCTAAGTTTGATAGGGCTGCTTATACTCTCATAGTATGGTTCTTTTCCCCTATAACTGACACCACCACCTCTCATCCTTACACCACCACCTCTCATCCTTACACCACCTCCTCTCATCCTCACATCAGCATTTGGGGGTGACTTTTCCGTGCAACCATCTCAAAACCGGAGGTGGTGTTGATGGTGTTGAACTCATGCACCTTTACCACCTTTAGAAGGCACTTTACCACCTCTAGTAGACACTTTACCACATCTAGGGGGTGTAGCCAACTCTTGTGTAGTCTCATTTGGGGGTGTAGCCAACTCTTGTGTAGCCAACTCTTGTGTAGTCTCACTAGCAGACCCTTTCCCACCCCTTGCAGACCCTTTCCCACCCCTTGCAGACCCTTTGCTACCCCTAGCAGACCCTTTGCCACTACTAGCAGACCCTTCCCCATAGGTAACAGGTTTAGTTGGACAAGACCTTTAATTGTGTCCAGTTTGGTAACAAAGCTTGCAGTGGTTTAGTTGTCCCTTCCTGCTAATCCTAGTCCTATTTTTCCCATCATCTTCAGGGATCTCTTTTCTCTTGTGTGGTGGTCTTCCGGCATCCTTCTTTTAATAGGAGGCAATGGCTTTTGATAATCGATAGATGGCCATTGATCCATACCATTCATCCCTCAATGTAATGGTTATATGCTAACACAAAGACATCTTTCCTATACCATCTTGACACATCTTGCTCGGGTTCTAAGTGTAAGTAAAGGCGGATATACCATGTTCGCAAGGAATACGATAATTGCCAACCCCTACAACTACAAGTCCTTAATCTAACATCAACCTTAAACCCTTCATATCCATTTCTAACTTCAAATCTACTCTCACCATGCGGCTATGACTTTCCAAGATCTACAAGTATTTAAAGACAGATAATCATTACTAGTATTTAAAGACGATAATAATTATTATAAGTATTTAAAGAAAGATAATGTATATAAGTAAGGATTTACCTATGTAGATCCTTCAACACTTCAAGCTTTTTCACGATGTTAGGACATATATCATCGATCCACTTTTCATGCTTCTCCTCATCTTTTGCAATCTTTCCATACATAAAACCACGATGTCTTCAAGCATGTTTATGATTGGTTTCCTTCTTGAATCTACTATAAGTGCATTGAAACACTCGGATATCCCATTCTCTACTGACATCACAATCCTTATCGGTCTTGAAAAGGCTCTACTCAAGTTTCGGGATGCACATCCATCAGTGTTTGTGGGCATCCTTGCGATGCTTTGTATTTCTCTCATGATCTTCTCAAATTTTGTGGGATATGTTGCCTTTCTTTGCTTTCGGAAGAGATTCCTATATTGCACCCAGTGTATTTCTTTCTGAAGTTAGCGTAGATGTGTCGTGCACACTGCCTATGCTCAGCCAGAGGCATAACTTCTTTTGCAGCTTCAACAATACCCTTGAAAACATACAAATTGACAAATATAGTTACTATACAAGATATTCATCAAAGACTGCTGAAATGAAAGTTAAATGATAGTACCTTATGTTGATCAGAGATAATGGTTAATCCTTCACCAGCTACTATTCCCAAGTCATTCAACAAACATTGCATGAACCAGGTCCAGTTATCCTTATTCTCAACACTAACCACAGCCCATGCAATTGGATAGATTTGATTATTCCCATCTCTACCTACTGCTGACAACAGTTCTCCTTTGCATATGGTTTTCAGAAAGCAACCATCAATACCTATGACCCTCCTACATCCTTCCAACCAACCATCCTTTAACCCTTAAAGCATACATAAAACCCATCAAATAGTTCTTACCATCGGGCATTGCATCAACACTCATCAAACAAGTAGAACACGGATTAGAATCTAATATCTCCTAGCATATGACCATAACATTCCATAATGATCCTCTAAACAAGTCTCATCTTGGTTTAAAGCTTTACCTTTCCCTTCTAGCTTGACCGACGGTGACCTTGCATTTATATTTCTTTAGAATCATTTCAATTAAGTCCTTTACTTTGATACAAGGATTGACCATTATCTTTTTGCATAGTTTCTAGCAATCCAATTACTAGTGATTAATGTCCCATATTCATAAGTCCTAGAACATGCATGCTCATCATTCAATGTCTTTATTTGAAAAGTCTTTTCATTTTGCATCCAAGATGCCCACGATCGAATGGACACTTCTATCCTTATCATCTCTACAACATTTAGCCGTAAGTCTCCTAGGGTTATTGACTTGGTAATATAACTTATAACCATTGGCTAAAGCATAGTAAGTCAATGCTCTTTTAAGTTGGTTTGGTGACTCATACTTTTCACCTAACTGAGGTCTAACTAACTTCCATTTGATAGTAGGATCATGTACTGGCCAGTGATCACCTAACTTATCCTTATCCTCTGGACTATCACTACTAGCACCTACCTCATCTTCCTCAGCATATGCATCCCTAGGTAAGGCATTGTATAACCTACTCAGAAAGTTAGCATCAAACATTTTTTTACTTTTTGCTTTAGGTGCAGAGTCTACTTTGTTAGTCCTAGCATCATAAACTTCCTCTTCACCATCAGATAAATGATCCACTGATGCAGTGTCACTCTCATCAGAGCTATCATACTCAAATACATTATAATCACCCTCTAAATCACTGTTACTATCATCATTTTGAACCTTTTTTGCATGTTGTTGTTGACTAAGGGAAGTGGCATCATGTAAATCAAATGCAGAGTGAGATACATATATATCTACCTCATTATCATGTTGTGCACCTAATTCAACACATTGAGCTAAGTCACTATCATTTTTTAAGTTTTTCAAGCCTAACTCTAAGTCTAAACCAGGAACAACATAAAGTATCTGTTGGATGTCACTAGAGCATTCACTTACTAACAGTTTGACTAAACCAACAAACCCCAATTCAAGCAGGTTCACATTTGGTATTTCAGACAAGATTTCATAGTCATAAGAAAATGGATCCCTTACAAAACACCTCCACGATGAAATTTTATTCGAAACTTGAAGATGATGAGGAACATGCCATCTAAACAACAACAATTCATTAAAAACTGTTAATTTCAAAAAACCCTAATTTGTAAGACGAAACCCTAAATTTATAAACCTTAAACAGAGCTACAAAACAGTTCAAATGAATAATTAGGGAGTGAAATTTACCTTGTTAGGGAGATGACAACCCTAAAATGAAAGTTAATTGCAAAAAACACGGTGATCAAGAATTTGGGATTGAGAGTGTGTGTGAATGTGTGTGTTTTAGGGTTTCTGCGTATAAAAAATGAAATGGGGATTTACACCCGTTTTATTATAATAACCCCACTTATGTTTTAGTTATAAAATAATACAATTGGCCACGTAGGATTGTAAGGGTATTATAAGTTGGATAAAACGTGGTAACCTAGTGATAATTAACATGGGTAAACGGATGACCAAAATTAAACTATAGTAACTTAGGACAAATTTTTGGAAAATTTAGTAACTTACGTGTACCATAACCCTACTTTAAAGAGCATTGGATCAGTGATTAACACTCTTGCCATGGAGACGAGGTTAAGGGTTCGATCCTCACCCTTGCAAGGTCCTTTCTACCTGAGAACAACCTCTTTACCTAGGTAGGGGTAAAAATGTCTTAACCTCCCCATACACATGGAAGACGGTAACCCATAACCCGTGGAAGACGGTATTGGGAGGTACTTTACTTTACTTTACTTTACTTTAAATCGAGCCCATAAAGCTTCTCTTTGATTGGCTCGTGATACTGAACCACATCACCGACAACTATTTATAAAAATAAGAGCCAATATTAATACTAAAATGTTATCGGAAAGGTGACAATTTAAAACAAACTATATGTACAAATTATATACAATAAGAGCCAATATTAATATTGTATAGAGAGATGGACTGGTTGCTTTCTCCAACCAACTATATGGTTCTAAGCAATCTGGTGCTGACGGAAGGACATTAGAGGCATCTTCTTGTTCCCTTCTCGACTTTATAAACCATTTTCACATATAAATCTTAGTAACTTTGTATATTTGTTTCACAGATAATGACACCAAAAGCTCGTGGATACGTTCACCTGAACCTCCCAGCTCTGCGTAAGTTAGACTCTATGCTTCTTGTAGGTGATTTCTTCACTCATTACAGTCAACTGAATCAAATTCAGATGTTTGTCTAAAGGCATTGAGTATGCATAACTGTACTAACAGGAAACCTTGGATTCAGATGGCGAAGTGAATAATTTTGTGCATTCATGATGAGATGTAACCCAAATAATCACTTACCACGTGGTGCATGATCTGTAAGAAACTTATTTCCAGCTTCTTGTAGCTCTTCCTTTGTTATGTACGCGCTACCATCTTTGTAAAAAAAACATAAATCCGTAAGTAAGTTCGCCTCCTGCTCGTTCTTGTTCATGTGCAAAGCCACTGCCAGTAATTCACCGTAGATTATTGGATCAGCATGTCAAGATTTATTAAGTAAGTTCTCATATACATAAAGCATTTAAGACTATCTATACACCAAATAGATTAGCATGTTTATGAGAATAAAGTAACGGTGATGAAATTTAAAACCAAGAAAATATTGCAGAAAACTTGGATATCACAAAGCCTTAATCATTTCTTATAAGAAGCAACGTTATTAGGATCAGTTTTCTTGTATTTTTTATATGAATTGATCATGACTCTGTCAGTTCGCTTAACACCTCATTTGAACCTTATTATCATATCATTTTCATAGTAGGACCTGCCTATCGTCTCAGTTCAGTGTCAGGACTATTGTTAGTTGCTGCCAATTACAGATCTGCGTTTCCGGTTCCTCTCTTGAAACATCACAAGTGCAATACTGTAACATAAAAACAGTTTTTAGCAATGTTTGGATCTCATCAGCTGCTCTTAGAAAGGGATGTTTCATTATATTTATCTAATAATCAGAAAAAATAAGTCTAGCGCATCAAACGCTTTTGATGTTTCATTACATTTATTTTAAAAATATAAAATACACAGCAAGAAACGGAAGACCTTTGAGACTTGCAGAGAGTAAAACTCTAATTAAAAGAATGAAAACTAAAGAAACCTGCAAAACAACAGTAATGAAAATTGAAGTAACTTAATTAAAAAATGAAGCGTGAAAAAAGAAAGACTACCTCTATGATGACTTGTCTGGATTGGAGGCTCTCACTGCAGCTTACTTAAACTCTCATGAACCTATTTTAAACTTACAAATCTTTTTTGCGAACTACAAAATATAAACAATGCAATTAAGAAAAACTTAACCTTACCAGAAGCATTAGTCTGCTTTCCTCCAGTGTGCGACTACAGGGAGTTGTCTGAGCTTGCTGAACAGGCCAAGAGGCGGGCGGAAGTGGCTAGGTAAGATCAGTGCAAACAACATTGAACGTTATAAAGCCTCTCATTCTTGCTTCTTATATCCATTTATTTTTGTATTTGTCACTGAAGAAATCAAAATATACTTTTCAAAATATTGCCATGTAACATTATATACATGACGACTTCTAGCACTATCATAATATATAAGTGGAAAAAAGAAGAAAATTTAAACCACAAGTTTTACAATTTGTACAATATTAATACTATATGGTTTATAAGCTTTTTACAATCATTTGCAATCGGAAATTAATATATCAGAAGTTAAAATACCTCTTTTTGGAAACGACATTTTGACCATGCGGATAAATAAAAGGTTGGTCAAACTCAAACTCGCCGCTTTGTGGACACCCTTTGGATATCAGTTACTCTGGCAGACCTGGAGCTGGCAACGCAGGTGTCTGAGCTGCCCGGTAGAGTCGCCCAACTTGAGAATGCTTTAATAAATTCCAATGGCATCTATTTGTATTTAACAATATCAAGATAACTCAAGTATGACTGTTGGTGGATTTTTCATGTATAATTAGTAAATAATAACAATAAAAACATTAAACAACCATCTTTAATGAGAAAAAATAAGTCTAGCGCATCAAACGCTTTTGATGTTTCATTACATTTATCTTAAAAATATAAAATACACAGCAAGAAATGGAAGACCTTTGAGAGTTCCAGAGAGTAAAACTCTAATTAAAAGAATGAAAACTAAAGAAACCTGAAAAGAAAAGTAATGAAAACTGAAGTAGCTTAATTAAAAAATGAGGCGTGAAAAAAGAAAGACTACCTCTATGATGACTTGTCTGGATTGGAGGCTCTCGCTGCAGCTTACTTAAACTCTCTTGAACCTATTTTAAACTTACAAATCTTTTTTGCGAACTACAAAATATAAACAATGCAATTAAGAAAAACTTAACCTTACCAGAAGCATTAGTCTGCTTTCCTCCAGTGTGCGACTGCATGTAGTCAAGAGTCCTTGTATAGAAGCCATGGTCCCCTGTCTCACCCTCTTGGCTGGGGAGGAAGTAGAGAACCAGAGGCAATAGCGTCGTGTTTCTCAATAATATATTGCAAGGCTTCGTTATACTGAATTCCCTGACCAAGTATCTCCTCATCACTGATATATACAAAATAAAATAGTCAGTATTCATTTCCTTCAAACATTCTTTTGAGGAGTTTAAGGTTAACTGAGAAAAGGTTGATGACTATCGTGGGGATGGATTGAGGCTATTGAGGTATTTAGAGTGGTGTGTGTGTGTGTGTGTGTGTGTGGTGGGGTTACGTCATTGCTTTCCATTTTATTGGTACTTTCGATCTTATCAGATAAATACTTTGATGACCCCTTTAAAATCTCATTAAAATAAATTAGGAAAGTTGTTGTGGCACTTAGTCTCAACATAGGATATCACGAGATTACGAATCACCTGGAAAACCTTACCATATAATGTTCACAAAGATATTAGACACCTTTATCCATCAATCAAGTGAATAACCAAGTTCTGTGACTCGTGTTCTGAAGAATGGCCTCAAAGTTAGAGATTGTGTTGCGTAAAGACAGCCCCACAAGGATTTGTTTGAACCTCAGTTTCAGTATAAGAGGAAATATGGCATAGTAAACGGAAATGGAGTTTTCTGAGAGATTGATACATGGAACTACCAGTCAACCATGACAGTTTCTACCCATTTTCTTATAACCAGTGCTTTACGCGTGATGCTATCTCAAAATGGCCTAATAAAAAAAATTAGCTAGAAAAGATAAATGAGAATGGGTTAAATGGGTTTAAAGTATATTAACAGTTACACGTGGAGAATTAAACATGTAACTTTGTTCTACTCAGAGAAGGGATAAATTAAACAAAATACACGTTTCATATTCTCTTCTATAAGGCCAAATTATTTTAAGTATTGCCCTCATTCAACTTATTTGAAGCACAAGACACGAGTACCGTACCTACTACAGTAGGTTTACAACTTCACATGTAAATGGAATACATGAGCCCAATGATGCAAGACCAAAACGTAGTACATATGTAAAGACTAAACATGACAAATGGTATCTCAGAACTTGCAAGTTATATGCAGATAACAAAAATAAATATAATCACCTGATAATTTACTCTAAATCGTCCAAGAAGACGACAATATTCATGGTAATTATCATGATCAGCAAGACCTGGTTATGGATTCACAAAGAGAAATTTAGATTATGTGAAATAAAATTTAAAAGCTAAAAAAACAGACAGAAAATGAAGGATACTTCGTAGACGTAAGTCACAGTAAAATCACCTAAGCCTGAACACTTAGCTTGTAAGATAAGCTTAAGTTTTGACTCCAATGGAAGCTCTTCAACAGATAAGCTTTCATCTTTGGTTTCTGAAGGAGCCGTGGTGGTCTTTTCTGGCTCTGCACCATCTATTTCTGCAGACGCCTTCACAACCATTGCACCTCTTTGTTTGAGCACATGGTCCTTGAATATGCAAGCCACTGAAAAGTTTGGTTTGCAAATGAACTGACTTCTTATGCACCTTGGAAACTGGAGATAGCACATGCAAATAATAACATCAGTGAAGCCTCAAAATGGTCAGCTAGTAAGTTAGCATGTTGTCAGCCAGCAAAAGCTGGGACATTCTTGCCAGATTTAACTAAGAGTAGACTGACAAAAAGGGCAGGTTGGTAACAGCTTGCAGAAAAAATCAAAAACATTTCTTATACCGTGGTAACTCCGCCATATATTAAATAAAAAATAAAAAAAGTGGTTCAGCAATTTTAACAGACGATTTAAAAAGGTTATATGCATTTGGAACACAGATTGAGCGACTTTTCACTCATTTTCGTTTTAGCGTTTTCTAATAAACCAAATTGATCCACTAAGTATAACCTAAATAAGCCCATTTATGAGTAAATGGGTTGAGATTTACACCAATAGCAAAATCCATCTTAATTGTCATTGATCTCAGTTTGTAATGATTTGATGCAATCAAAGAAAGGGATATCAGCTACCCAGGGTTGTAGCAAACTATATTTAGTAGCACGACAGTCTCTCAATAATGGCATCAAAAATAAGAAACAGAATGAAGAAATAAACCATCACATAATGTAAAAAACAAAAATTTACTAAATCACGTTATGCGTAAGATGGAAAAAAAGTTAAGTTTTATGGAGTACATGACAGGGTCTAAAAACAACTATCATCGAAGGTGATGTGATAGGCGGAACATGTGTAAACAGAGGCTGTGTTCCATCTAAAGCTCTTCTTGCTGTTAGTGGCCGCATGAGGGAACTTCAAGACGAGCATCACATGAAAGCTTTAGGCGGAACATGTGTAAACACTTTGTTAGTACTGAAGGGTGGTCAATTAAGTTTAGCATGAAAAATTTCTTGAAGAGGAAATTGTTGCAATTCTCATGGGATGGGGAGCCCAAGAAGTATCATCTTCTATCAATTAGTTTGCATTTTAAATTTTAAAGTAATGTTTGGTTTTGGTTTAATTTGCAAGTTTTAATGATTTTGGTTAATCAAATTTGTGTCTACTGAGTTTCAAATATGTTTTTAAAGCTTTATCAATCAAAGTTTTTAAGGTTCCAAGTTTAGAATAGTATTTTGAGTCTAAAATTCTTTCTTTCACAGTTTCAGTTCTGTCCCAATCAGTGATCTTCAGCAGTCATTTCTAAGGTCTCAATTAGGTCTAAAAGTGGTTCAAATTGCTTTTTCATAATCTCTACATACCCTAGATAATATGTGTTCAACTTACATGGTGAGTAAATGCTTTTAAACTACTTATTTTGGTGATCAAAGGTGCCCAGTTGAGCCAATTATCTGTCTGCTGCACTATGTCACTGTCCCAAGTAGCACTCTTCTCAGCTACTTATCTGATTATCCATTTGATAAAATGACTTGATTTTTGAGTATACTTGTAGCTAATTGTCTAGTCTTAATCTTTGTTGTCTTTGTTTGGGATTGAATGCTTCTTAGATGCCTCATTTTTAGCCTGCAATTGCCCCATCTTGTCCCTATTCTGTTTTGCTGATCAGATATGTCCCTCTTAGCCTCTTTACAGCAGCTTATCTGCTTATTCATTTGAATTTAGGACTTAGTTTTTGATTCCTCTAGTAGTTTTAGGTAGTGGTTTATCTGTTTTGCCTTTCTTTTCCCATTAGAGCTTATCCTATAGCTTATATGAAGTCTGCAAAAGTGCCTCATTAGCACCATTCTGTCCCTTTTAAGTCCACTGTAGCAGCAGTAGTATTAGTACTATTTTGCCTTAAGATTAGCTTATTTGTTAATTTAGAGTGCTTATTCAGTCCATCCTTAGTATACTTTAGTGTTAGTTTAAGTAATTAAGCTCATTTTAGTTAGCCTCTAATCTTAATCTTCCCTTAGGATCTGTTTGGTAAATCTGTTTTGATTTTTAATTTCATGAATATGCTTTTGATTTTTTTTCTTTGAATTAGTTCTTGAGTCTGCTTGTTAAACTGCTTTTCAGTGTTTGTTAATTAAAAATATATCAATACAATGTATTCAGCCAATATAAGCAGTGGGCACAAAATAGTTTTATTACTCTACATATTCACGTTTTTTCGAAGTGCATTTAGCTACTAAAAAACAACCTGATGACTCTATTTTTAGATTCATATAAAGGTTCAATCTTATAAATAATAGTGCTTTTATGCGAGAAAATTTGAGTGGAATCCTTGAAACATCACCTCTAAGATAGAAACGGCGAGTGCAGCAAGAAAGACTTACATGTACATCCTAAAATGCATAAAGATAGTGTTTGTCCTAGTTTCTTTTGGTTGGATCGACATTGGCCATAAAGGACAATAACTTCATGCAAATCTTTTTAGCAAACCGTATTAATAACATTAGCATTAGTAAGTTCTTAAGACATTACTATGAAATGAACTTTCCTTAAAGCTTATCATTTGAAGCGAATGACTGCAAACATTGTTGGTCAAAAGAAACTCCCCTAGCTTCTAGCCACATGTGTATCACTTAAATGAAAACAAACAAACTGACCACAAATAAAAGGATGCCATTACATGTTTATTGTTGGTCAATAAACTCCGCCTAGCTTCTAAATATTAGGCTAGTTTTTATTCATGTATATTCTTAAACTCCTTTTCTTTTGCAATGTATAAACACACTAATATTGGATTATTTCAAAGCCTGCATGCATTTCTGCAAAGTGTCATTATGATAAAATCTGTATAAATATAGGTATCACGTAAAAGCTAATATGCTTTAAACAATTCTATTGTGCAAGTGCGTGTGATGTACAATTTTGTAAGGTTATTAATAGAAGAAACAGAAAGTGGAACGATGCATAGATGTCAGGAAAATATATGCGATAAAAGTGATAGCTAGAATACTTTCAGATATAACATTGGAATTTGTTGTTTTAAGCGATACCTGTTTAAGCATCTTCCTGTGGTTCTTGTTGTTGCTGTTGTGGCCACATAGGCTGAGCCATGTATGGACGAGGCTGCTGTCCATAAAGAGCTTGAGGATCCACAGGCTTACCCATATACATCCCTGAAGCCCCAACTTGTGGTGGAGGCATATAGTAATACGAAAGACCCCTCGGTTGGAGCTCCAACTGGAAGTGGCCCGCCTCTTGGGACAGTCGAAGAAATAATTTCATCTTTCAGATCCTCTCTTGGTACAATATCAACTAAGAAGTCAAAGATATCAGTCCAATGTCGTTTTTCTGAAGCGTCCTCCTTTTGTTCTCTTCAGTATGATTCCAAGACCTTAAAGTCAACTCAAGGATAAACATTTCACATGCACGAGCAAATATGATAGGTGCTTCAGCAGATATCATTCGTACATCCTCATCTGCTTTCATGATTTTCTTGATTCTAGCCAATGGTAAACTATGGTTCTTGAAATGAGTGGTTTGCTCGATTTCTTGGTACTGGTTTGCCCAGAAATTTTGAAGTTGTTGATGCAACTGTTGTTGCTGTTGCTGGTGAATGTGATGATAAGCGAGTTGCTGTTGTGCAAGTTGTGCTGGTGGAGACGTAAGACCAGATGTTTGTAAAGGTGGAACCGACCCTCCAACTGATGCAGGGGGTACAATCCCCATCATTTGGTTTGGAGGATAGGGTGCCATATTGTAAGGCATCTGTGCAGAGCTACCAACAACCCCCATACCTAAGACTTGTCCATGCCCTTGCTGATCCATCTTAATAATGCTCACACCTTTATAACAAACAAATTAGACCATATTATTATATGCTAACACATAGAACTTCACGAGTAAAATACCGAAATGGAAAAATATTTAGAGATTTCAAAATGCAAATATATAAATAATCAGGCCATACATTCCCATCTATAGTAAGTCATTTTTTTATGAAAAGCAGCTGCCATTACATAAGAATTAGTAGAAGTTCTCTGACACGATTTGAGATTTGTTACTGTATTATACAAGTTATAAAAACAGTAAGATGATTCAACCAATTAATTAAACCAAAGATTATGGAACCACACAAATTCACAATCCTAGCAAACCACCATACAACAGCAACACTAAACATTGAACTTAATACACAAATCCTACCATTCCTCTTCAAAACACACAGATCCCATAGTTCAGTAGCTTCCCCAACTTGCTTAGAACTTCTCATCTTTAAACTTAATAATGTCAGCGTAACAGTCACCCTTATAACTCCACAAAGATCATCAAAATTCCTGCTCTTTTGCTGAAATATACATTTATACTTCAACTTATCCCACTTCTTTAATAAACCATCAACCTTTAACCATAACATAGACCGATACATATCTCTATGAATCCCAAAAACTAACATCCAAACACCCCGTTAAGCTCCACCTTATATCATAAAACAGCATCCCAAATATGAAATAAACTGAATTTCCCATATTTTTCAAACAAACTACCTGAGCTTGTCATAAAACTTTTATAGCATAAAACTACCTGAGCTTGTCATAAAACACTTTTTCAAGCTTATATAAACTATAAGCTTTCTCATAAAATACCTGATCTTGTCATGCAGCTCATGAAGGTATAGTCTCCGTGTACTCATTTCTTTCTTCAATGTCTTCAATTCAGCAGTAGAATCTGCACATTCAGGTAAATTTCTTCCTAAACTCACATACATTAATTAACACACTTTAATAACTTTAAAGGACACAACTGTGCTTTGTTAGTGGTTGGTCACAATAGAAACACACGTTTTGTAGAAATAATAATATAAAAACTCAAATACCTGCAGGTTCCAAATACACTTTAACACTAAATAAACAGCTGGTGTTGCCCCATACTCCAATTTGTTCCATCTTCCACTATCAGACTTGCAAAATTATAAATATCACTCAAAGATGCATACTTTCATTTAAAACACCACACCTTATTTTCATTTTTAATTAAGAAACTACACTTTATAGTGTCATGTTAACTACACTTTATTTTGATTAGATTTAAGGGACCACATTACATGCATGTGTTGCTTATAATAACAGTACATTGGTCCCTTAAACGAAATCATATATAAACTATTGTCCCTTTTTATTGGGCAATATAGCATTTAAAGCTATCTTTATCGAGAATATCGTTCTGCGTGGCGGTAAAAAATAACTTCTTTTAGACATTAAAGTTGACATTTTTGTCTTTCTTTAAGTATTATGACCATTTTACCCTTCAAAATATTTCAAAAAAGAAATTCGAAAAACAAAATTGAAATTTCAAAAAAAGTATTTCAAAAAAATTTAGAAAGGGTAAAATGGTCATAATATGGTCATAATCTTAAAGAAAGACAAAATGTCAACTTTAATGCCTAAAAGAGTTATTTTTTAATTGCTGTGACTAACCGATATCTCTCGAAAGATAATCTTTAAATTATTAACCCCTTTTATTTGTATAAACGGGCTTGAAGAGATATGGGCATAACGTATTTACGAATAAATTTTTACATATTCTAATTTATTACTTTTTGAATGCATTACCTATGGTCTCCAGCCTGCTTGTGTATCCGGAACGACATCTTTATGCTGACATACAAAAAAAAAATGTTTTTGAAACTTAGTCGGCCACCTTATTTAACCACCTCTACCTTCCTTTGAGACACGAAAATCATGAGCCTGCTCCTGCTATATGGAAGCAGTCAAAAAGGATAAAACTTGGTCGTGTTTGTTGTATCTAACTGAGCTACCACAAACATCATTCCACAAATCACACTATCTACTCCTTAGTCCTTACCAATTGAAAAATTAATATCTTTCCAAAAAACAGACTACACCAGTAAAAAAAATTAGTTAATTAGAAAACATCATCCTACTTAATTAAGTCAAATTACTTCAGCAAGTGATGCACATAAATGTCGGAAATTGCGACAAATATATCTTAACCAAACACAGATTTCTGATAGCTTTCTATTTTAGTGTCCCAATTCCCTAAGTATATCATAAATACCTAATCATATGATAAAATAAGATAAAAGAGATGGAAAGTCATACCTGATAACATAAGATAATAGTTTGAAGGCGAAGGTTAAATCCAACCTTTATAAACTCACATGCACTACAAATGTCAATAACACATGCGTAAAAAAGCTTAAAACAACGAAAAAAATAGACGATAAATTACGTACCCTATGTACAGCAACGGTTTTGACATCGACCATCTATGTACAGCATATAAACTTTTTAAGTCATACATAAACATAATAACTATTTATGTGAACACATTTTACCTATAGATTATTTGATAGTTTTGCTAACCAAAGAGACACATGTAAATATATAAACACAAACCTGTATTAGACCTCCAATAATTCTATAAAAATTGTACGAAAATTAAAGAAACAACATAGATAATGAACGATCATATATACCTTAGCCACCATAATTGGTTGATGAATTTTTTTTATGTAGATCGATTAGAAGAAAAAATAATATTAGGGTTTTAAGAAAACATGATATTATGAACTTTGAATTTTTATACGTAAATAAAATTAGGTTAAAGTATAATTCTATATATGAAATATAATTTTTGTATTCTTTTTCAAACTAATTAAAATGGTCAATGATTGGTTGTAGAGATTTATAAATTTGGTTTTCCAAGTTATAATCAAAAAATTGTGTTGGTCTAGTGGTAATCATGTTTGATTGTAGATTAATGACCTGTGTTCGAATCTTTGCAAGGCATAAACAATTTTAAAAAATAATAAAAAATCCGAAATTTACATAATAAACAACAAAACACATAAATCCGAAAATTAATGCCTCTGTTATAACAATACAAAGAAAAATTAATGCCTCCTGTTATATAATACATTAAATCCGAAAAATAAATAGTATTGTTTGGGTGGATGATGAGTGTCTAAATACTCATCATTTTACATAATCTAAACTGAAAATCATCTCGAAAACACTCAAAACACATCAAAATGATCAAATTATCACAAATCAGTGTTTTATGTGTTTTAATTGCAAAAATATCAAAATCGGATGAAAATGTATCAAGTTTGCAAAATTGGCGCTTTAGTCCCCTAAGTTTTAAAAGTTGTCAAATCTAGTCCACGAAATTCAAAAATGTGGAAATTTATCATTCAAGGTCCCTGAAGTATTCTAAGTTGTTTAAAATGATCCTTGAATGATTCTTTGGTCAATTGGCAAGAAAGGTCCCTTAACTTTGGAAAATTACAAAAATAGTCCTTGGACCTTAAAAAATGGATTTTATGCAAAAAGGGCCCTTGTTTTATCAATGTTTGTCAAAATTGGTCCTTGTGAGAAGTTTGGAAATGTTCACTTTTAGTCCTTGGAGTTTGGTCAAATTACAAAATTGGTCCTTGTTTACTACTTATACCAAACGGACACCTTATATCACTAAGGCCCAAATCGAATCAATATCCAAGCCACTCGCCCAACCCAACCTTGACCTTGCACCTGACCTCCAGGTCCAAACCTATTTGACCCCAAGCCACAATCCTTTTGACCCCTTTGTTATTAATCTGTGGTCAATGAAGTCAAACCCACTTTCGCGCTCAAAAACCAAACATCAGAAAGCGGTGTCTCTCCAAGCTGATTCACCAAAACCAGTGGTTTTCCCACTTTTCAACTCCCTCCCGTTCCTTGTCCCTCTACACTCCAAATCCTTTAATTACTTCAACCAAAACCAATTAAAGCAAAACCCGCTATATGGAAAATTGGCGCCAAAAGCTAGATGGACGGATCGGATGATTCTAGCCAATCCAATGGCTCAAGTTTGGTGGGAAAGATTCAGAAGTCATGTGGGATTCTTGAAAAGTCTATAAAGTGGAGAAGGATGCATTGTAAAAGATATCTAGTGTAATTTTAAGTTTTATTGTCGTTTTAAGCATTTTAAAGTTTAAGTGTATGTTTTATCTTCAAACTCAGATTTTAAGTTTCCATGCTATAATAAAGCTTACGTGAATCATCAATTTCATTTACAAGTTCTATTAAAGTTTATGCAATTTCATATTTATGCAAAATTTCGATTTGGATCAAATGATGTTTTCGAGTTGTTTGTATGGACTAGAATAAGTCATTTAAGCTCGAAGAAAGCTTAATCAAGCTTTTAGATACATTTAAAACAAGTTTAGAAGTTAAAATAAAAAATCACCAAAAATAGCAATTAAATAGTTCAAAAATAAAAAAGGGTTCTATGGAAGTGTTCACAATTTGGAGCAAGGTGTATCTTGGATGGCCTTGGTATAGTGCTTCTTGGGAAGCTATAGGATTTGGTTTAAGGTCACGGTTCTCAATATTAAGCTTGGAAGCTTTTGTAAGTTCTTTTGATTAATTTGGCATTTTAATGTTGTAGTGGTTAAAAAGCTTATATTTACATTTCTTTGTAATATCTAGTCATAATTAAGTGTTTCTAAACTTTTAAATCGAGAGCTTGCTCTTTAAATTTGTAGTTTGCAAAATTCGGTTTCAACAGCTTAAAGTGGTATTATCATCAAGTCTCGCTTTAAGTTGTTATTACTCTTGGTTTAAGCTCATTTAGTTCTATTTAATCATAATTCAAGGTCTGTAATCAAGTCTATGGTGTAAAATTGTGAGTTGCTTTGTAAAAACATCAAAACAGTCAACAGTAAGGGGTGTTTGGTTTTTTGTGATTAAAGGTTCTTTGGTCTTTATCTTTGTTGGAAATCCATCTAAACAAGTCTAAACCATTCATATCAGTCAAGAGAACAAGTTCTAGTTCAAAGAAAGTCAAAATATCATATAATCTTGTATCTGTGGCTTACTGTTGGATTTTACAAATCCAAGATCATCATTTTGTGTTCAAAAGTTAGTAACCTTGCTATATTTAGTCTTAACATGCCT
Organism: Chrysanthemum lavandulifolium; assembly: GCA_022545495.1. Lineage (NCBI taxonomy): Eukaryota > Viridiplantae > Streptophyta > Magnoliopsida > Asterales > Asteraceae > Chrysanthemum > Chrysanthemum lavandulifolium. The sequence goes on from CM040244.1 coordinate 114,213,885, forward strand.
TAAAACAACATCATCAGTGTTTGAGATTAGCTCAAATCTCATTTTGGTCAACTTTGCACTTTTTCTCAAAAAGTCAAAATTCTCAAATGGTCGTTTTTGAATAAAACTTGGAATTTCACTGTGGGTTCATTAGTAGGTTTCAGTTTATAAGCTTTTGGGGTATTGTAGTCTAGTTGGTAAAGAAAAATACAAAATACTAGATCTCCTTGAATCGACTTTTAAAGTGCTTATTTCATCGCTTTTGGTGGTACATTACGTGATATATCATCACGTACACGTAACATAAGCCCCAATTGATAAGCTTGCATTAAGCTTATTACTTGTCCAAATCTCTTGTTCTCTGGTTCTTTGGAAAGCCAACCTAGTTCTCTTGAAGTATCAAGTTTTATTTTTCACTTTTGAGCTTTTTAGCTAGAAATCGCTACAAGCTTGAAGCTTGTCCATTTCGCTTCAAAAGCAAAGTGCTTATTGCTTATTCTTGGCTTATCGGTGTGTTTTCTTGTATGTTCTAGCTTGGATCTGTTCATTAAGCTTGTTTGAATCCACTTTGAGCCTTTGTTTCTTCTCGCTGCTTATTTGAGCTTATTTCACCCAAACAAGCTTATTTAAGCAATCATTGGATCATAAGCTAATCAAAACAGCTTATTTGAGTTTTGTAAATTTTTGTCTTTATTAAAGTTTCATAATATTAGTATATAAGTAGTTTTCAAAATAAAAATCACAAAACATCAATATAAAAATAGTGATAAGCGTTTATTTAAGATTTTTAGCTTTTTGATTTTTCTTTTCAACTTTTAATAAGCAAAGCCTGTTTTTTCTATTTTCTTAGGTTTCTGTTATCACATAGGATTTTTAGAAAAGTTTCATATTTTTCCTTTTCTTTAGTATTTATTATAATTTAAATTAGTTAAAATAGTAATTAATTAGTAATAAATAATTAAAAAGCATAAAAATATATTTTCTGTTTTAAAATTAGTTTTATCATATTTTAGATTTTTCAAAGTTAAAATTTTATTTTTTTAAGTTTATTTTCTATTTTCTAGTATTTAAGTGTATTTTAAATAGTTATTAATTAATAATAATTAGAATAAAAGTGTGAAAAATATATTTTTAGTTTTAAAATTAGTTTTATAGTATTTTAGATTTTTCAGAATCATAATTTTATTTTTCTAGCCTTATTTTGTATTTTCTTTCATTTTAGAGTATTAATTAAATAGTTAAAATAGTTTTTAATTAATAATAATTAATTAAATAGTGTTAAAAATAATTTTCTTTTTCTAATAATTTTCTTTTATTTTTAGGATTCCAAAATGTCATTTTTATATTTTTAGGTCTTTTACTTTTCAGTTTTCACTTTTTATTTTGTGCGTATACGTAGTTTTTAAAACTCACGTTTACGTTTCTTTGATCTGGTTGTTGTGCTTTCCAATTCTGTGCTCAATTCCTTTCCATATCAATCAGTAGTGTAATTTCTAATCATAACCTTTACAGATCACTATCCTTAGTGATCATTCTATCCTCTGAGTTTGTTTAACACACCATTGAGTCTCCTTGGGACTAAACGACCCGGAATTCAATCTATTCTCCAGACTTCATTGTATTTGTGTACGAGCTGTTTTAAGTCTGTTTAGACTTGACTGCTTCTTGCAGATCAAAATTTTAGCGCCATTGCGGGAGGCTTTAGCGTGTGTTTAGCCATTTCGGATCCATTGTTGCACATACCCGCCATTTGTAAAAGTTTTTGTAAAGTTATAAAAATCAAAAAAAAAGTCATTAACACTTTTCCTAAAGTGTTAAAACACCAAAAAATATAAAACAACAAAACAATCGGAACGTTTTCTATTTTGTATTCTCTTTTAAGGTGATTCTTGAAGAGATACGATTTGGTTAAACGGTCGATAACAAAAATATTGTCCAAAAGTTTTGAACCCATCAAGACAAATCTTACCTCGTCTTTTCGGTGGTACTTAATTGAATACATAAAAATCAACCACCATAAATCAAGGCGACTACCTAACGGGGGTGCGACCATTAATAAGTTCCCGAACATCGATTTAAAACTTGCCTTTGTGTCACTTGTGATTTGGTGTACCTTTTCAAAGAAGCCATTTCATTTGTGATTATTGGTTAAGTTCACTTGTGTTTTGCCTCATTTGTTTTGAAAATTGATTTTTATACATAGTGCATGCGCTCGTTCTTCCAGTTCTACAAGTCCACTTTCGAACTTGGAAACATTCCTCGTGACGTGAGGACGTTCGGCTCCTTCACCGTGATGAGGAACGTCTACCACCACCACCACCGTCGAAATGGCGAAGACAAACCCATGAATGAGCTTCTCCAAGCACCCATCGAGGGTTACGGAGATGCCATTGTTGTTCCGGCCATCGTGGTCGACACTTTCGAGCTCAAACCGGGTTGCTCAATCTAGTAACCCAAAGCCAATTCTATGGTTTTGAGCGGGATGATCCTCATGCACACATTCGATGGTTTAACAAGATAGCATCTACCATCAAGTACAAGAATGTCCCATCCGGCTATCAAGCTTCTTCTTCCCATTTTCTCTAGAGGACAAGCCCGAAATTGGCTTGAGAAACAACCTCCTCGCTCTATAGAGACATGGGAAGATCTTGTCACCAAGTTCGTTAACGAGTTCTATCCTCCATCCCGAACCACAAGTCTTAAGAATGAGATAATGAAATTTTCTCGTAGATTTGATGAATCATTCGGGAGGCATGGGATCGTTACAAAGAGTTGCTTCATGAGTGTCCGCATCACGGTTTTACCGAATTAATGCAAATGGATACTTTCTACAATGGTCTCAATCAGCTAATCAAGATTCTTTGAATGCCTCCGGGAGGTAATTTCCGAGCAAGACCACCAAAGAGGCCTTGCGATCATTGAGAACAAATCTCGGTCCGTCCTTTCGTAGCTAAGACATATCGGTCTAATCTTGGACCTTCTTCTTCTTCATCCCCAATGAGTACATCTAGCACCGATGCTAAGATTGATAAACTCACGACATTGTTCGAGCTTTGGTTCTTGCTAACGGAAGAAAGTTTCCTTCACTCACCACCAACACATCTTTGAGTGAAGAAAGTTGAAGTTGTGTTACATGTGGTGGTCCTCATGCTTACTACAATTGTCACGCCACCGATGGTAGTCCTTTTGAGGCCAATGCTTTAGCCGGTAGTTCACAACAAGGAGGTAATCAATACCGTCCTCAAAATGAACCACACTACCGTGCTAACACTAATCAGGCACCACCCGGTTTCAATCCAAATCACAACATGCAAAACCGGAATCAGAACCAACCAAGAATGAACCAAGGTTATCAAAACCAAGGTAATTTCTATCCTGGACCCAATCAAGGTTTCCAACATCAAGGAAACCCTAATCAAAACAATTTCAATCGAGGGAATCAATTTCATGGGAATATGAATCCTAATCAAGGGAATTTTGGTCATAATCAAAACATACGACCTCAAATTGTCCCTCCAGCTCCTCCCGTCATTACTCCTCCAGACCATCATCGATGAGTTCTTGAGCGGTTATGAAATCCCAAGATGAAATGAGCAGGTTGTTGGTCGGATCAGTTGATCGAAGAAGTCTTTAAATGATCGACCCTCGGGCTCGGTACTTTACCGAGCAACACGATCGCTAACCCGAGGGGCGATGCCAAGGCGATCACAACCAGTGGTGTTTCATACACTGGACCTGCTGTTCCTACTACCTCTTCTTCTTCTCTTCCAAAAGTAGTGGATGGTGAACCTCCAAAACATAATGGACCCACGACTCCAATGCCACCTCCACCGGTGCCAATGAGTCAAGTTACCAAGGATACTACGGACAAAGTGCATAATTCAAGCCCATGGCATAAGACACGTCCTACCTTCGGTAGTCCAACCTCAAGTTGTCCGAAACCCCGCCTAATCAAGGAGTTGTTTTGAACCTCCTATAGCTCTGTTGAGAATCGAATCCAAATCTTCTATTCCTTACCCATCACGCTTGAATGAGCAAAAGCTCCGTGAGAAAGCTAGTCATCAAATGGATAAATTTTTCCAAATTTTCCAAGAGTTACACTTTGACATAAGCTTTGCGGATGCTATCATCTTGATGCCCAAGTTCGCATCAACTCTCAAGCACATGTTAAGCAATAAGGAAAAGTTGTTTGAAATGGCTAAGACTCCTCTTAACGAGAACTTTCGTGAGCTATTCTAAAGAAGCTTCTGAAAAGCTTGGAGATCCCAGGAAATTTCTCTTACCTTGTGTATTCGAGGATGGTTGAATGCTTTGCCCTAGCGAGATCTTGGTGCAAGCATTAATCTTATGCCATATTCGGTGTGGAAGAAACTGCTCTTCCGAACTCACTCCTACATGCATGACTCTCGAGCTTGTTGATCGTTTCCATATCCCGTCCTCTTGGCATTCTTGAGGGCGTATTTGTCAAAGTAGGAAAGTTCCATTTCCCACTTACTGGTGGTTGTTGATTTTGATGCCGATCATCGGGTTCCTCTCATTGTTGGTCGAGATTCACGAGAACGGGCCGTGCTCTCATAGATGTATTTGAGCAGAAATCACATTGCGTGTTGGTAATGAAGTCACACCTTCAATCTTGACCAAACTTTGAGGTACTCCGCAAATTATGATTCGAATCGGTTAACCGAATAGATATCATTGATGTTGCTTCTGACGAGTACTCTCAAGAAGTTCTTGGTTATGCTCATAATTCAGTGAGTGGGAATTCCACCACATCTTCTCACCTATCATAGCCAATTCTACTCCTTCTATCACTCCGTTTGAGGAAGCAACTTCATCTTAGATGAGATTGAAGCATATTTGGCTAGTGATTCTGTACTTGGGAAATTGATCACGCTCCAATTGATATTGAGGGGATATACTTCTTATTGAGAAGTTGCTCAATGATGATCCATCATCAACCCTTCATCCTAGTGATTCAATCCCGTTGAGATTAATCAAAATGAGATTAATCTGAGGAGATATTCTTCTTGAGAAATTGTCAAATCTGGATACTTCTCTTCCTCTCCTCCCATCAAACTTCATAACGAGAAGTCAATTCGGTTGAGAAAACCAAGAATTTCCGAGGTTGAGCTTAGGACTTACCTCCTCATCTCGAGTATGCATTCCTTGAAGGTGATGATAAATTACCGTCATTATTGCTCGAGATTTGAGTAAAGATGAAAAAGTCGCCTCATCAAAATCTTGAAGTCACACAAGCAAGCAATTGCTTGGAAACTCTCCGACATCAAAGGTATAAACCACGAGTTCGTACTCATAAAATCTTGATGGAGGATGACTTTAAACCAAATATTCAACATCGAGACGAGTGAATCCAAAATCCATGATGTTATCAAACAAGAGGTTATCAAACTTCTTGATGCGTGATTGATTTACCCGATCTCGGGCAGGTCCTTGGTCACCCAATTCATTGTGTCCCGAAAAAGGGTGGCATTATCATTATCACAATGAAGATAACGAGTTAATTCCAACTCGATTGGTTACGGATGGCGTGTTTGCATCGACTATCGTAAGTTGAATGACGCCACCAGTAAAGACCATTTTCCTCTACCCTTCATGGACGGATGCTTGAGAGATTAGCGAGGAATGAGTACTATTGCTTCCTTGATGGTTTCTCGGGTTACTTTCAGATCCCTATTGATCCACGGGATCAAGAGAGACCACATTCACTTGCCCATACGGAACTTTTGCCTACAAACGTATGCCTTTTGGCTTATGTAATGCTCCCGCACGTTCCAACGATGTATGATGGCCATATTCCACGACATGATCGGAAACAATGGAAGTGTTTATGGATGACTTCTCGGTCATTGGGGATTCTTTTCAATCATGTCTCTCCCATTTAGATAAAATGCTTCAAAGGTGTGAAGACACCAATCTTTGTCTAAATTGGGAGAAAAGTCACTTATGGTCAAAGAAGGCATTGTCCTTGGCCATAAGATTTCTAAGAACGGGATTGAGGTAGATAGAGCAAAAGTTGATGTCATTGCTAAGTCGCCTCATCCTACTACCGCCAAAGGTATTAGGAGTTTTGGGTCATGCCGGTTTTATCGTAGATTCATTCAAGATTTTTCCAAAATCGCCCTACCTATGACCCATCTTCTTGAAAAGGATGCTCCTTTTATCTTCTCACCCGAGTGCATCATAGCTTTTGACACATTGAAGAAAAAGCTTCTTCAAGCACCCATTCTCGTTGCTCTGACCGGGACTTGCCTTTTGAGCTCATGTGCGATGCAAGTGATTTTGCTATCGGTGCGGTCCTAGGGCAACGAAGAAATAAGCATTTTCACCTATTCACTCACGCAGCAAAACTATGATCAAGCTCAACGCATTACACCACCACGTAAAAAGAGCTATTAGCCGTGGTGTATGCTTTTGAGAAGTTTCGCCATATCTTATCTTGACCAAATGCGTAGTGTATACGGATCACTCGGCTCTTAAATATCTCTTTGCAAAACAAGATGCAAAGCCGAGATTGCTTCGTTGGATTCTCCTCCTCCAAGAATTTGATATCATTATACGTGATAAAAAGGAGTCGAGAATCTAGTGCGATCATCTGTCAGCATTAGAAAACCCTCACCAAGATGTTTTCGAGAAAAGGAAATAAATGAAACATTTCCTCTCGAGACACTCAATGCGGTTTCTTCTCGTGGAAATTCTACTACCCCATGGTTTGTCGACTTTGCAAATTACCATGCGGGTAACTTCATTGTGAAAGGGATGTCGACCCGTGAAGAACAAATTCTTCAAAGATGTTAAACATTATTTACGGGGCGACCTTTCTTGTTCAAAATCTGCGGATCAAGTCATCCGACGGTGTGTTTATGGACGAAGCTATTGATATTCTCACGACTTGCCATCTTTGGACCCAGGGGCCATCATAGTCCAAACTACACCGCCAAAAGGTGTTTGATTCCGGGTTCTATTGGCCCACAATCTATAAGGATGCCCACGATTATGTCAAAACTCGTGACGCTTGTCGTCATGGTAATATATCTCAAAGGAATGAAATGCCGCAAAATGCCATTCAAGTTTGTGAGATATTTGACATATGGGGTATTGATTTTATGGGGCCATTTCCTTCGTCTCGTGGTAACAAGTACATACTCATGGTGTTGACTATTTGTCAAAATGGGTTGAAGCAAAAGCCTTACCCACCAATGATGCCCGAGTTGTTGTGAAGTTTTGAAATCTCTGTTTGCGGGTTTGGAACTCCGAGAGCGATAATCGATGATCGTGGTACACATTTCGTAATGACCAATTTGAAAGAGTCATGCAAAATATGGTGTTACCCACCGCTCTATCGCATACCACCCCAAACAAGTGGGCGGTGGAAGTTTCAAATCGTGGTATTAGAAGAATACTTGAAAGGACAAGAGGCGAAAATCGTGCATCCCGGTCGGATAAGCTTGATGACGCACTGGGCCTTCCGTCGACTTACAAAACACCCATCGGTGTACTCCCTACAAGCTAGTGTGCGGAAAGGCATGTCATCTTCGATTGAGTTAGAGCACAAGGCATACGGGCCTTAAAGCATGCAAACTTCGATATCTGAGACGGTAGGTGATCATAGAAAAGTTCAAATGAATGAACTAAATGAACTTCGTGATCAAGCTTATGAGAACTCTTTGATCTACAAGCAAAGACAAAGAAGATTCATGACTCCAAGATCAAGAACCGTGTTTTCAACGTTGGTGATCGAGTCCTTCTTTTCAATTCAGTTGAAGATTTTCTGGGAAAGCTCAAGTCCTACCGGTGCGCCCATTCACTATCGCTAAGGTTTATCCTTATGGTACCATTGAGTTATCTCAACCCGATGGTCCTAATTTTAAAGTGAATGGTCATCGAGTGAAGCATTACTTTGGAGAGGACATTCCCCCGTGGTTGTCCGGATTTACAAACATTCCCCATGAACCAATGAATGCGGGATCGAGTCAAGCTAGTGACTCGGTAATCAAAAACATTAGCACGCACCATATGGGTTTTCACCCATAATTCCTCTTCTTACCCCATTTCTACCACCCTAGTGTGGGGAGTCTCCACACTGTTGTATATTCTCATTCTTTCTAAAAAAAAAAAAAAAAAAAAAAAAAAATTCTTCTAAATAATGGCGTAATATTTCCTTTCACGTTCTTTGTTTCGGCATAACATGGTACTTTGAATATTGAGGGCAATATTCATTTCTAAGTGTGGGGAATTTCTCTAATTTCATATATTATCTACCCAATTCCCGTTTTGGCCAAAAATTTTTTTTTTTTTGGAGTAAGTGTTTACACTTACTCATTTGGTTATCGATCCGCCATGTTTGATAAACAAAAGGATTGGCTAATCCAGAGCAAACGGCTCTTGGTAAAGATTTCTCAAATCCGTTTATATGGCTTGCAATTTGCCCAAAATTGTATGGTTCCTCGACTCCCATCATCCTCAAAAGATAATGAGTTGGCTAGCCCGCAAGGTTATGGCTTGTGGTAAAGGCATGGAAAATCCATAATTGGTATTCACTCACCAAAGATAATTCGATAATTAATCTAAGAGTTGGCTAGTCCGGAAGGGTACGGCTTCCGGTAAAGACACATCAAATCCGTTATATGGTTTATGATTTGCCAATAAATCATCGGTTATCGTTGTACCAAGATTCTTACTTGAATCGAAACAATTGGCTACTCGAGTGATGGCTTTTGGTAAAGAGTTTTCAAATCCATCGGGTTTTCTCAAATCATTGCTAGGGACTAGCAATATCTCGATATGGGGATTGATGAGTGTCTAAATACTCATCATTTTACATAATCTAAACTGCAAAATCATCTCGAAAACACTCAAAACACATCAAAATGATCAAATTATCACAAATCGTGTTTTATGTGTTTTAATTGCAAAATATCAAAATCGGATGAAAATGTATCAAGTTTGCAAAATTGGCGGTTTAGTCCCCAAGTTTTAAAAGTTGTCAAATCTAGTCCTCGAAATTCAAAATGTGGAAATTTATCATTCAAGGTCCTGAAGTATTCTAAGTTGTTTAAAATGATCCTTGAATGATTCTTTGGTCAATTGGCAAGAAAGGTCCATTAACTTTGGAAAATTACAAAATAGTCCTTGGACCTTAAAAATGGATTTTATGCAAAAGGGCCCTTGTTTTATCAATGTTTGTCAAAATTGGTCCTTGTGAGAAGTTTGGAAATGTTCACTTTTAGTCCTTGGAGTTTGGTCAAATTACAAAATTGGTCCTTGTTTACTACTTATACCAAACGGACACCTTATATCACTAAGGCCCAAATCCAATCCAATATCCAAGCCCTGCTAGCCCAACTGCCTTGACCCTTGCACCTTGACCTCCAGTCCAAACCTATTTTGACCCCAGCCACAATCCTTTTTGACCCCCTTTGTTATTAATACTGTGGTCAACAGAAGTCAAACCCACCTTTGCGCGCTCAAAAAACCAGAAACACTGTAGCAGTGTCTCTCCAAGCCTGATTCACCAAAAACCAGAGTGGTTTTCCCACTTTTTCAACTCCCCTCCCATTCCTTGTCCCCTCTACACTCCAAATCCTTTAATTACTTCAACCAAAACCAATTAAAGCAAAAACCTGCTATATGGAAAATTGGCGCCAAAAAGCTAGATGGACGGATAGGATGATTCTAGCCAATCCAATGGCTCAAGTTTGGTGGGAAAGATTCAGAAGTCATGTGGGATTGCTGAAAAGTCTATAAAGTGGAGAAGGATGCATTGTAAAAAGATATCTAGTGTAATTTTAAGTTTTATTGTCGTTTTTAAGCATTTTAAAGTTTAAGTGTATGTTTTTATCTTCAAACTCTGTATTTTAAGTTTCCATGCTATAATAAAGCTTCTGTGAATCATCAATTTCATTTACAAGTTCTATTAAAGTTTATGCAATTTCTCATATTTATGCAAAATTTCGATTTGGATCAAATGATGTTTTCAGTTGTTTGTATGGACTAGAATAAGTCATTTAAGCTCCAAGAAAGCTTAATCAAGCTTTTAGATACATTTAAAACAAGTTTAGAAGTTAAAATAAAAAATCACCAAAAATAGCAATTAAATAGTTCAAAAATAAAAAAGGGTTCTATGGAAGTGTTCACAGCTGGAGCAAGGTGTATCTTGGATGGCCTTGGTATAGTGCTTCTTGGGAAGCTATAGGATTTGGTTTAAGGTCCTGGTTCTCAATATTAAGCTTGGAAGCTTTTGTAAGTTCTTTTTGATTAATTTGGCATTTTAATGTTGTAGTGGTTAAAAAGCTTATATTTCTGTTTCTTTGTAATATCTAGTCATAATTAAGTGTTTCTAAACTTTTAAATCAGTAGCTTGCTCTTTTAAATTTGTAGTTTGCAAAATTCAGTTTCAACAGTTAAAGTGGTATTATCATCAAGTCTCAGTTTTAAGTTGTTATTACTACTGGTTTAAGCTCATTTAGTTCTATTTAATCATAATTCAAGGTCTGTAATCAAGTCTATGGTGTAAAATTGTGAGTTGCTTTGTAAAAACATCAAAACAGATCAACGATGAGGGTGTTTGGTTTTGTGATTAAAGGTTCTTTGGTCTTTATCTTTGTTGGAAATCCATCTAAACAAGTCTAAACCATTCATATCGATCAAGAGAACAAGTTCTAGTTCAAAGAAAGTCAAAATATCATATAATCTTGTATACGTGGCTTCTTTTGGATTTTACAAATCCAAGATCATCATTTTGTGTTCAAAAGTTAGTAACCTTGCTATATTTAGTCTTAACATGCCTTAAAACAACATCATCAGTGTTTGAGATTAGCTCAAATCTCATTTTGGTCAACTTTGCACTTTTTCTCAAAAAGTCAAAATTCTCAAATGGTCGTTTTTGAATAAAACTTGGAATTTCACTGTGGGTTCATTAGTAGGTTTCAGTTTATAAGCTTTTGGGGTATTGTAGTCTAGTTGGTAAAGAAAAATACAAAAATACTAGATCTCCTTGAATCAGCTTTTAAAGTGCTTATTTCACTGCTTTTTGGTGGTACACATTTCGCGATATCCGTCACGTGCACGTAACATAAGCCCCAATTGATAAGCTTGCATTAAGCTTATTACTTGTCCAAATCTCTTGTTCTCTGGTTCTTTGGAAAGCCAACCTAGTTCTCTTGAAGTATCAAGTTTTATTTTTCACTTTTGAGCTTTTTAGCTAGGGCTGCTACAAGCTTGAAGCTTGTCCCATTTCTGTTTCAAAAGCAAAAGTGCTTATTGCTTATTCTTGGCTTATCAGTGTGTTTTCTTGTATGTTCTAGCTTCAGATCTGTTCATTAAGCTTGTTTGAATCCACTTTGAGCCTTTGTTTCTTCTGTCAAGCTTATTTGAGCTTATTTCACCCAAACAAGCTTATTTAAGCACTGTTGGATCATAAGCTAATCAAAACAGCTTATTTGAGTTTTGTAAATTTTTTGTCTTTATTAAAGTTTCATAATATTAGTATATAAGTAGTTTTCAAAATTAAAAATCACAAAAACATCAATATAAAAATAGTGATAGCGTTTATTTAAGATTTTTTAGCTTTTTGATTTTTCTTTTCAACTTTTTAATAAGCAAAGCCTGTTTTTTTCTATTTTTCTTAGGTTTCTGTTATCACATAGGATTTTTAGAAAAAGTTTCATATTTTTCCTTTTCTGTTTAGTATTTATTATAATTTAAATTAGTTAAAAATAGTAATTAATTAGTAATAAATAATTAAAAAGCATAAAAAAATATATTTTCTGTTTTAAAATTAGTTTTATCATATTTTAGATTTTTCAAAGTTAAAATTTTATTTTTTTAAGTTTATTTTCTATTTTCTAGTATTTAAGTGTATTTTAAATAGTTATTAATTAATAATAATTAGAATAAAAGTGTGAAAAATATATTTTTAGTTTTAAAATTAGTTTTATAGTATTTTAGATTTTTCAGAATCATAAGTTTATTTTTCTAGCCTTATTTTGTATTTTCTTTCATTTTAGAGTATTAATTAAATAGTTAAAATAGTTTTTAATTAATAATAATTAATTAAATAGTGTTAAAATAATTTTCTTTTTCTAATAATTTTCTTTTATTTTTAGGATTCCAAAATGTCATTTTATATTTTTAGGTCTTTTACTTTTCGGCCACTTTTTATTTTGTGCGTATACGTAGTTTTAAAACTCACGCCACGCTTTCTTTGATCCGTTGTTGTGCTTTCCAATTCGTGCTCAATTCCTTTCCATATCAATCAAGAGTGTAATTTCTAATCATAACCTTTACGGATCACTATCCTTAGTGATCATTCTATCCTCCGAGTTTGTTTAACACACCATTGAGTCTCCTTGGGACTAAACGACCCGGAATTCAATCTATTCTCCAGACTTCATTGTATTTGTGTCCGAGTGTTTTAAGTCTGTTTAGACTTGACTGTTTCTTGTGAGATCGGTGGATGTGAGAAAAAGTTATAGGGTCTAATTTAAAACATCTCAAACTTCAAGGTAACTTTGAAAACCACCCCCCACCCCCCAAAAAAAAAAAATTCCACCAAAATTTTTTGGGGCAAATTTTTTTTCCTTAAAAGTTTATAAGCGTGATGCACCTTTTATTTTGGTGCATCCCAGTTATAAAAATTGGTGCATCATAGTTATAACTACTTTTTTAACTGGGATTCACCAAAATAGAAAGGTGCATCAGATCGCATATATTATTAACTTATTCCAGAAAAAGTTTTGAATAAGAACCGTCAACCTTTGTGTATAAAAGAGAGATTTTTCAACTGATTCAACACGCTTATTTTATTAATCACATGGTTAAATATAAAATGAAATCAATTATCCTAACATGTTTCAAAGTCATTTTATTAATCACATGGTTAACTTACTTTTCATCAATTCACGATTGTTAATATATACCCTAGCGTTATCCCAATGACAAAGCATGCGACGCTACCATGGATCCCATAGCTCCGTCTCTTGTTGTATAACTAATGCCCCTTAAAGAGCATACTATACTAAGTTTTTGCAATGTTATTGAAACATATAAGGTAACAATCGTTGGGTGCATCTCGGTTATAAAATTTGGTGCGTCATAGTTATAATTAATTTTTATAACTGTGATGCACCAAAATAAAAAGGTGCATCACAGTTATAAAAATTTGGCGGGAAAAAAAATTTTTGGCCCCAAGAAAAAAAATTTGGCGGGAAAATTTTTTCTGGGGTGGGTGGGGTGGGGTAGGTGCGAATTTACAAAACTTCCTTAAAGAATGAAGGAAAATACAATTAGGTCCCCAGAGTTTGGTGTGAAAAAAAGGAGGGAAGAGGGGTAATCAATGGTTGAGATTACTTTTCTCAATTTTCTCTTGAGATAAATTTTTAAATGATCCAAGCTATATATATATATATATATATATATATATATATATATATATATATATATATATATATATATATATATATATATTTAAATCAATTTCAATATTAGTTTCTTATCGTTATTCGCTTGAGTCCACAAGCACGAGTCATGACTTCTCTGCTTTTAATCAATCAATAGTCCAAACTATACTAAAATCCATGTTACGGCGTTGTCGGGGTCAACTATTGACTAAAAAGTCAAAGTAACACCGACGTTGCTCAAAGTTGACAATTTATCTATTAAGTCCAAATAAAAGTCATAATAGCGCAATTTAATCTCAAATCAACCCAAATCAATCTCGCCAACCAATGAACCAACCAAATATACCCAAAACCAATGTTATGACCCTAATGGTCATGACACGGTCACGGTTAAGACCACGTGAACCAAACAAGCTCTAGAAGCTTTTCGGCTCCACGCGTCCCCATCCAACCCCCACCACCTCAACCCACAAGCTACCACAACGACCCCGACCGGACCCTTGGTCCATGTGGGTCTCGTACGCCACCCAACCATGACCATCGTGGGTCATGGTAGCTTGTACGCCCCATCTACACATCCAAACACTCCCAAATCACTTCCACTTCAACCAAACACAATCAATCAACCTCCAATCATTATCCAAACATCAAACCCATCAACTATTCCTAATCATAAACATGAAACATGACCTAAAATGCAAAAAACCAACAATATGATACACCACATGATACCAAATCACTAGCTACATGTTTATTTAAGTGTAAATTAGTTTTAATCCCATGTTTAAACCAAAACCCACCATGGTCTAGCCAAAATAAAGCCATTCGTGGCTTGTCAAAGCTTAAACAAGCTTGACCCATGTTCCATTTACCTTTTTACAACCCGATCTACAAGATTTAATGAAAACCCTAGAATCACGAATCTTATTTTCAAGATTTGGAGGTGTTAATGTAGGATTTTGTGAGAGATTTATATATGGATGAAAAAAGGAAGGAGAGATCTATCTAATGGTGGTGGAGGTGTAATTTCACTCGCCGAAAAATGGTCAGAAAATGGCCGAAAGGTGGTCGGCGGTGGTGGTGTTATTTTAGGGTTAGGGTTTTGTTTTGGTGGAGGGGGGAGAGAGTAGAGAGAGAGAAAGTCATGTGTGTGTGTTTTTAGTGAGAGAAGTAAATGGAAAAAATGAGGGTGAGTGGGAGCTTTTATACATGGATAGGAGGGACAAAAATAAAAATGAGAAGGGAGGGGAGAGGTGGCCGGCCATGGCTAAAAGGAGGGGCCGAAGCCGTCATTTTTTGTAAACTATCCCGTTTACCCATTCCCCGAACTCATATATTGTCCTACGAGTGTCCCACAAAATTCATTCAACTTCCTATTATGTTTATTTAAGTTTTTCCACGAGTTTTGACTATTTATTTGTCAAGTTTCGAGTTACCGTCTAAAAGTTACGTTATTTCTCGTTTTAGGCTTTTATAGTGCCGAATCGAATAGTGCTTATCAAAAAGAGTTAAAACTCACACGATAACTCATCCAATATTAAAATAAATCATAAAAACCAATAAACGATATAAAATCAAGTCATGGTCGATAAAAATAGTGATAAAGGCAAAAGCTCGGTTTAGTTTAACGTAATGCGGTTACCTAAAATAGACTCCTTAAATTGCCAGTTGTCACAGCCTCCCAGCCTCAGAAGAAACCCGTCCCGGTTTCGCTCCGAGTTGCTTGAAGTCATGAAGAGTTTAGGATACTTATTACGAAATACGTCCTTACATTCCCAAGTGAACTCCGGTCCATGTCGGGAGTTCCAACGAACTTTGATAATCGGAATACGGCTATGCTTCAGCCGTTTAATCTCACGATCCATGATCTCAATCGGTTCCTCAACGAAATTTAATTTCTCATCAATACGGATATCTCTTAATGGCACAACTATGTTTTCCTCCAAAAGACATTTCTTAAGATTACTAAGATGAAAGACATTGTGTACACTGCTCAATTCCGATGGTAGCTAAAGGCGGTAAGCTACTGGTCCGATTCTGTCTAGGATTAGAAAGGGACCAATATATCGGGGATTGAGTTTTCCACGCTTTCCAAAATGAATCACTCCTTTCTAAGGAGCAACCTTTAACATAACACGATCTCCAACATGAAATTCTAAAGGTTTACGTCTCCTATCGGCATAACTCTTTTGTCTATCAAGAGCGATTTTCAAACGGTTACGAATCTGAACTATCTTCTTAGTGGTTTCTAGGACAAGTTCGGGACCGGTAAGTTGACTCTCGCCAACTTCCGCCCAACAAACAGGAGAACGACATTTTCGGCCATAAAGTGCTTCAAATGGAGCGGCCTTAATGCTAGAATGATAACTATTGTTGTAGGAGAATTTGGCCAAAGGGAGATGTCTCTCCCAGCCTTTGACGAAATCAATAACACATGCTCTAAGCATATCCTCTAAGGTCTGAATGGTTCTTTCGCTCTGACCATCAGTTTGAGGATGATATGCAGTGCTCATATCCAAGTTTGTTCCTAACGCCGACTGTAAGGATCTCCAAAAGTGGGATGTAAAACGGCTATCTCGATCGGAAATGATATATACCGGTACTCCATGACGCGATACTATATCCTTAATGTACAGCCGAGCGAGCTTGTCGAGACTATCGACCTCGCTAATGGCTAAGAAGTGAGCAGACTTAGTCAAACGATCTACGATTACCCAGATAGCGTCATTGCCACTAGCTGTTCTCGATAATTTGGTGATAAATTCCATGGTGATTCACTCCCATTTCCATTCTGGGAGCTCTGGTTGAACTAAGAGTCCTAAGGGTTTCTGGTGTTCGGCCTTTACCTTAGAACAAGTCAAGCACCAACTGACATACTGAGCTATGTCGGCTTTCATGTTAGGCCACCAGAGAGTTTCTTCAAGTCCCGATACATCTTATCGGCTCCGGATGAATAGAGTATTTTGTCTTATGCGACTCATGCATAATCAACTCACTGATTCTACAATGAAATGGTATCCACACATCTTTGAAGCATAAGGTTCCGTCGTAATGCTTCAAAGCCTTTTCACTTTCTACCATTCCATGTAGATTCTCATAAGACGGTTCTCTTCCGTCAATGCATGACTTAGGCGGCTAAGATTTGAGATGGTAGAGGCGAACTAATGGTCATTCCTAGGAATCGAATGAGTAAAGGTGGAATGTTCTCCTTACGACTAAGTGCATCAGCAACAACATTAGCCTTACCAGGATGATAACGAATCTCACAGTCATAATCACTGAGCAACTCTAACCAACGACGCTGACTCATATTCAGCTCCTTTTGATCTAAGATATGCTTCAAGCTCTTGTGGTCGGTAAACACTACACACTTGGTTCAATACAGATAATGTCTCCAGATTCTAAGAGCAAACACTACAGCACCTAACTCAAGATCATGGGTGGTGTAGTTTTTCTCATGCTTCTTAAGTTAGCGGGATGCATAAGCAATCACCTTCTCCCGTTGCATCAAAACAACACCTAAGCCTTTATGCGAAGCGTCGCAATACATGACAAAGTCTTCGATTCCTTCAGGCAAAGCTAGGATGGACGCACTACACAACTTCTCCTTCAGAAGTTGGAATGCTTTTTCTTCCTTTTCTCCCCATTCATACTTAACGCCCTTCTATGTCAGTTTGGTCAGCGACTTAGCTATTATGGAGAATCCCTCAATGAACCTCCGGTAATAGCCTGCTAAACCTAGAAACTGGCGGACTTTTGATGGGTTCTTAGGGGCTACCAATTCCTTAATGGCCTCAATCTTAGCTGGGTCAACAAGAACTCCTCGACTATCTGTCACGTGACCTAAGAATTGCACAGACGAAATCCAAAATTCACACGTAGAGAATTTGGCATACAACTTTTCTTCTCGCAACAATTCTAAAATGAGCCTCAAATGCTCTTCGTGCTCCTCTCTACTCCTGGAGTATATCAAGATGTCGTCTATGAATACTATCACAAACTTATCCAGGTATGGTTACACACTCGGTTCATGAGATCCATGAAAACACCGCGCGTTGGTCAAACCAAACGACGTCACTTGGAATTCATAGTGCCCATAACGAGTCCTAAACGCCGTCTTAGGGATATCCTCCTCTCGACCTCTGTCGGTGATAACCGCACCGTAAGTCGATCTTGGAAAAGACACTAGCTCCTTGGGTTGGTCAAACAGTCATCTATTCTAGGTAGCGGTATCGATTCTTCACCGTCAACTTATTCAACTCCCTATAGTCGATACACATCCGTAACGATCCATCCTTCTTCTTCACAAACAACACCGGTGCTCCCACGGTGACGAACTTGGTCGAATGAATCCTTCTCTCGAAAACTCGCCAACTGCTTAGACAGTTCCTCCAATTCTCTTGGAGCAAGTCGATAGGGTGCCGAGATACGGGTGCGACCGGTATCAACTCGATTTGGAATTCCACTTGTCGGACGGTGGAATCCTCGCGATCGTCGGAAACACATCCGGAAACTCAGAACAGCAGGTACATCCTTAAGGTGTCTTTCACTCTTCTCCTCGCCTTTCTTTTTAGAAATTCGAGCCAAGAAAAGACAACCTCCTCTATCGATGTACTTATGGGCCTTAATACAAGAGATGATGCTCAACTGGGAAGGACTTACACAGTTGCTCCGATCTCCTTGTATGCTCAGAACTTTTCCGCCATACGGTACACACACGATCTTCTCATCGCAGATGATGTGTGCACCGTTCTTCGACAACCAATCCATTTCCGATGATGACTTCAAAACTTCCCAAGGTAACTGGAAATAGGTCTATGCTAAACGGGTGGTCTAGGAAACTTAAGGTACAACCTCGGACTACGGTGTCTATCTTCTCCCTATTTCCATTAGCTAATTCCACATCGTAACTGAATCGTAGAGGTGTTTGGGAAATTCCTAGTAATGGCATAAAGTTGGTGGATACGAAACTCATATCGACACCGAGATCAAGCAAGATGGAAGCATAGCGATTATTAAGAAGGAACATACCCGTAACTACGTTAGGGGCCTCACCAGCTTCCTTCCCAATAGCATACACACACGTTGTTCCCATGTCTCTTTGCTGATTCCTAGCACTCTGATTTCCATGATTCTCCATAACCTCACGCTTCACAGGGTTTAAGCCATTACTTCCCACACCTCGGTTAACCAATCCTTCTCCATTACCGGGATTTCCTCTCATCCACGGCTCTTGACACTCATTCTTGTAGTGCCTTTTCTTTCCACATCTAAAACATGTGACAGTGGCCTTCCGGTCCGCTCCTTGTGCAGTTTGAGCTGCATCAAGTGGTCGGGACCTACAGTCCTTGACCACGTGTCCTACCTTAGAGCACTTCCTATACAAAATCAGGCACGGTCCATGGTGGTGTCGATTACAACAACCACACACGGGCTTGCTACCTTCATAACCCTTATTCTCTTAATTTCTTATGGCGAACACCCTGCTGTCTCTTGCCGTTTGTTGCTATTCCCTTTAACAACTTCATTCATCTTCCTCTTATCACTCTTATCCTTGTCTCCTACTTCCAATACATAAGAGTCCATCAAACGCTGAGCCACAATAATTGCCTCATGCAAGTTAACTGGCTTCGCAGCGATGACATCATTTCGAGTAGCTAAAGGCAATCCATCGGTATACCTCTCAATCTTAAGGGCTTCAGTGCGAACCATATCATGGCAAAGCAGCGACAACTCTTGGAAACGAAGATTGTAAGTCGTCATGTCGGTACCCTTAACCTTATGGTTCCAGAACTCAATCTCTAGCTTCTTAACTTCATTCCTAGGACAGTAAGTCTTGATCAAGAGAGCCTTAAACTGGGTCCAAGTCATGCTATAAGCTACATCACTTCCTATGGATATGTGATAGTTGTTCCACCAGGTCAACGCTTTGTCCTTCAAGGTAAATGTTGCATACTTAACCTTACAATCCTCTTCACAGTTGCTAACGGTAAACATAGACTTAGTTTTCTCCATCCACCTAGTTAGGTAAACTACTCCCTCGGTTCCTCCGAACTCGATGGGACCACAA
This sequence comes from Chrysanthemum lavandulifolium, assembly GCA_022545495.1. Lineage (NCBI taxonomy): Eukaryota > Viridiplantae > Streptophyta > Magnoliopsida > Asterales > Asteraceae > Chrysanthemum > Chrysanthemum lavandulifolium. The sequence goes on from CM040244.1 coordinate 114,233,352, forward strand.
AATTGGAACTCTTTGTAGGTACAACCTCGTGTTTGATTCAGCAGTGGGGTTCCACCAGAGGTGTTAGAGAGATTAGACTCACTAGATTCACCACACGCTGCGCCACAAGTCGGTCAATGTGAAATTGGGTTTAAAGGTGGAGGGTTTTGTGAACAGACCATTCTCAAGACGGTTGTTCACATTCGGGTTCTCTCAAACTGGGTTATCGTGTTCGTGTTCTCAACAGTGGAGTGGTTGGGGTGGACGACGACCTCGATGGACAGGGGCAACCACAACAGCAGGGGCTGCTCGGTTGTTCCTAGGCGAGTTTCGTCTTGGTGCCATCATTCTGAAGGCAAGAATAACAGTTTCATAAGTTCACACTTCACGCTCTAAAAATAGAGTTGGGTTCCGAGGATCCCCAAATAATGCTCGAATACGTAATCAAGGTCAACAAGGATAACGTTATACCATAACAAAACAACCAGAGACTAAATCATAACTAAAGGATGCACGTTCCAATAACCATAACTCATAGGTTCCAAAGTGGAATACATGAAAGGATACGGAGAAATAAAAAACGATCCTAACAACGATACTACTAAGATAACTAGGATAGATCTACATCTCGAACTAGAGACTACTCAGTTTCAAGATGGTACAATGCCATGAATCTAATACAATCTAGCCACAATCACGAATACCACTAACAGATCTCCTAACATCGTCAACCTCTCTCCACAAAGATGAAAGCTCAACACGCCGAGCGTCGCGATCACTCTTCAGATCCACGACCTCTCTCTTTAACTCACCTATCCTGCGCCATATCGCTCTGTCTGCATCTCGGGCTGTCGCGAACCCTCTCAGCAGGTCCCCAACCTGCTCCTGGAGCTCCGAAATACCCTCTCTCAAAATCGTAGTCCTCCTGACTACAACACCCATATCCGCTCTCAAATCCTCTATACTAGCCCTCGATACTCCAACCAACCGATCTGTCAACCTAATAAGCCTAATACCCTGCGATGTAATCCTCTCCGACATTAGACCCGTCTCCCCATACTCCTCGAGCTCTGAAGCAATTTCCGATGGTATCTCTGAACCTAATGGGCTACCTATCTCAGGTGAATGTGGAGCTGAACCAAAATCAAAAGGCTGCCCAAGTGAATCAGGCTCAAGCAAAGGTAAAGGAGAGCCTGGTTCTGGAGAATGTGCAGGACTCTGCAATGGAGGAGTACCCCCATCTGGGATATCCTCATCATCCTCCTCCTGAGGATTCATCATCCTCATCTACATACTGCTCCTCAATCTTATGCTCCTCCTCGATCTCATGTTCCTCCTCGCCTTATCTTCGTAGGGAGAGTCCATGAGTCGAGTCTCGTCGGGTGAATCCCGAGGTGGTACAAGTGGGGATCTAGGTCTTCTAAGACATGGTGATGCTTTGGTGGTGATGACAAAGAGAGAGAGCTAGGTGAATAGGTGATGATGGTGGTCGCACGGACATGCGGGCAATACTACGAGCAAGTCTAGGAGTCTGGGCTCGTGCTAAGACTTGATGCAAAGTAAGCTGCCTAGATGAGCTAGGGCGATCTGATGATGATGATGAACTAGAGACGGGCAATAACATAGGGATCACCCTACGCAACAGTCATGAAAGTCAATGCTGGGGAACTAGCAGTAGCAAGGACATCCTCAGACACATCAAAAGCTAGTGAAGGCATAGTCTGTGACAATGGCATAGGGTAGGTATAAGTGTTCGAAAACAACTAGTTCTAATAAGCGCATCAACTCAACCAAAACATATACCACATAATGAAAGCTTTAAAATAGAGGTACCGCATTACTCAAAATATGCCTTTAAATAAAACACATAAGTTCTGTTCTATCACATAATCCCAGATCAAATCAATCATATAATCAAGCTCAAAATCCCAAAATCATAACAATTCGATAATCCAAATCAAATCCATAATATCTCGACAATTGAATCACATTTACCCAACATCAATAATCATATCTCAAAACATAACATCTCGATAAACAATTCGCAATTCATACCATAATCAAATAAGAAGCTTCGGCTTGGCAGGCGGGCATGCGTCGGTCGAGGATCAACTTTCTTAAACAGTGGTTATAGTTTAGGTTTTATTAAATACCTAATTCTCTATAACCTTGAGCTCTGATACCAATCTGTAACACCCCCAAATCTCGGTACAACGGAAGACTTAATCAAGTTTTCGGGACGTTACAATTAGATTGGTATCTCACACAAGTATAGCAAACAAGATAGTCATTTAACATTCAAAACTAATCCCAAATTTAAATATTCAAAACATTAATCCCAAACATGTAAATATTAGGCCCAAACATGATTTAATAAAATAGGTCCCCATAAATTATCAGAGTTTGATTATGATCCTTGACCATGCCTCCTTGCCAAGCTTCCACCGAACATGCACTCCAAACAACACTTAAATACCTGAGAAAGCATGCTAAAAGGTCAGCTAACGCTGGTGAGTTCATAGGTTTAAATTCAAGTAAAAGTAGTGGACTTATAGGAGTTAATTTGCTATGCGAGACCTAAGATAGATACACATCAATCACAAACCATATCATATCCGATATCACAACAGGCCCCAGCGACTCTAGCCAGCACTGTCATAGCAAAGTCTAGAACGATTGCTAACCCTGGACTAGGTCGAGGTAGAAGTATACTCTTAGCTAGGCAACGTGTTATAGCAATTAGGATTGCTACCCTAGAATAAGGCAACAACTACCACATATCTATCTAAACAATCAAGCACATAAGCCAATCAAAATAGTTTTAAAGGTCCAAAAAGAGTAGCATGATTCTCACCCCAATTTAGTTAAAAACGTAGATAAAAGTGGGGCTATGAAACTCACCTCAAGCAAGCAACGCACAAATAAAAACTAGCAGAAGATAACAGGTAATCACGGCTCAGCAACTATCGACTCGGCACAACCTATTAATGTAAAGCAATTTTAATATATATTTCCCAAAATCAACGTCATCTACCCCAATGTATTCCGTTTCTTTATCTCCAAAAATTGTCTTGTTTCACCATTTAATCCTAGCGTTTGGTATCCTCATGTGGGTGTATCGACTTACTATGATATCATGAATGCACTCAAACAACCAATATGTGACTTAATGCAACACAATGAGACATCTAAGCGATAAGCTCCATAGTCCAATAAGTTTCGGAATGAATAGTAGACCTTATCGAATTCGTCAACTCGATAAACTCAATTATTTATTCGTGTCGCTTATTATTCCATAATCCGGTCGCATCCTAACGAGTCATAAGGATAATTTACCCATTAATAATGTTATCCTACGTACCTAGCGATCTCTTATTAGATTTGTCAACCTAATAAGTCCGTTACCCACGTGGATCGACGCTATTAATGTTAGGTCATCCGTAACCCATGCACACAACGTAAGTAAATAAATACTTGAAACTAGTATTAAATGCCCATAATTGGCATATTTCGATAAACGTGCACTCGAAACATTAAACACTTATTAATTAGATAACCGTTCCATTTTTTAGTCGTTAGTTTCCATTTAAAATAGTAAATAACAAGACAAGTCTTGTTATCGATATTTTTGGTATAAAAGCCTTTTTATTATTTATGTTTCATAGTTTATTAGCATTTTCATATATATATATTTCGTCAATTTCAATATTAGTTTCTTATCATTATTCGTTTCGAGTCCACAAGCACGAGTCATGACTTCTCGGCTTTTAATCAATCAATAGTCCAAACTATACTAAAATCCATGTTACGGCGTTGTCGGGTGGTATGTGCTAAAACACATACCTTTTCTATATCAAAACTGACCCAAAATAACCAAGAAAGAGCCGTTTATTGCTAATATTTTTGGTTTTCTTGAGTTTGTGCTTGTGCAGGTACGGATATGTAAAACACACAAAAAGATCCAAATCGGACATAAATCGAGCACGGAGATTAAGAGAGCTTAAGTCGAGCCTAAGATCAAATTTGAGCATTTATGAAGATTTTATTCTCCGAGGATGATTTTTGGAAGAAATAACCAAGTTTGAAGAAATGTCAAAACTGGCCCCTCAAGTTTCAGCATTTGGCAAAAGTGGCCCTTAAAGATTTAGAAGTTGCAAATTGGCCCTTGGTTTATTTGAAGAGTGACAAAATCAGTCCTTGGAAGATATTTTCAGAATTACATGTTTGGTCCCTGGATTTTCAGCATTTGCACTAATGGTCCCTTAATAGCCTAATGGATCCAAAGCTAGTCCAATATATGTCCATTATCCATAACATAAGCCACGGCCCAATAACCTACACCCGGTCCAGTTATCCAAACCCAAGACCCGGCCTCCCTTTAAAACCTTATACCCATTTACCCGGTTATTTTACCCAAGTCAAAACCCAAAGACCCGGTCAACCCTTTTAAAAAATAATAAACAATCCAAACGCGCCCTTTATTACTCTTCTTCCCCAAACCAAACAACCCTTTACCCGTTTACCACTAATTACCCACCACCATTTACCCAAGTCCCATCATCGTACTAGCATCTTTCCCAAGAGCTTCTAGAACCACTGACATGTCAGATAAGCTGCCCACGTGGACAATTGGAGCTATCCTATTGGCCGAAACACCTCAATGGGTGAATTGGAGCATTGTGATTGGTGGTGATGACAATGGGATGATCTTGTGGCTGTGAATAGACTTCTAGGCTCTTCCATTCAAGAATCCAAGACCTCTTGAAGGCTATATAAAGACCCTTGAGCTCACAATGGATTTCGTGCATTATTTTTCCTTTAAATTCAGTCTTTGTTCTTGTATTTTCAGCTTTTTCAGTAGTTAAGTAATGGTTTCTTAAAGTTTTATGTAATCTCAGTCTTTTTGTAATCTCATCTCAGTTTTTAATAAAAAAATTCCAAGTCTCCTTTTTATCTTGCATTATCAGTTTTTTAATGTTGAATAAAAGTGTTTTTAAGATTAGAATAAGCTCACTCAGCTTCATATAAGTTGTTGTGAGCTTATTTGTTTGTAACTTGCTCATTTCAATCATTTGCATTCACAAAAGACACTTGGTCAACAAAAGTCAAATGGTGATCTCATTTAGTTCAGAAATGGAATTGGGTTGATCTAGTAGCTGGATTAGGTTGTTGGTTGGTGTTTTACACTGGTTTGATACTGTTACTCTGCCCAAATTTGGCTAGAATAACTAAGTGAGTAATCACTTTTTCCTTCTCAAAACTGTTTTAATGAATGATCTTGTGGCCTGCTGATTGATACTTGATTTACTGTTGTTTGATGCTCTCTGATCTAAGTTACTTAACTGTTATAATCACTGCATAAGTAGGTTTAGGTTTAGTTGCTTTGTTTGCTTATTAAATCTGTTAAAGGAGTGTTTGGTTTAGTACTAAAATCTGTGTTAGAGGTTAAAACATAGTAGTAGTTCAGTTGATTTAGGTCTGCTATAGCTTATTGCATTCATTTCTGTCATTGTTTTGCTGCCATTTGCACTCTTAGTCAAAATCATAAGTCCACTGATCTTATATGCATAACTGTTGAAACCAGTTACTGATATCATAATATATAGGTCTAGAATTTGATAAACCAGCTTTTTGTAGTTGCATTTCATCAGTATTCATCAACATCAGTCCTACATTTGATCTTAAATCTCATTTTAGTCAAACTTTATAACTGCTTTTAAAAGTAAAAAAACATGTCTACACGGTTTGTGCGGATCTTGCGACATTGCACAATGTTCATTTCAAGTAGATAGGGTCTCAAATTTGGTCAAATTGTAGTCTGCTAGGTGGTCTTGAAGACCACATAACTGTTTTTCACAAAAGCTCTTCTGATAAGCTTGTGAATAAGCTCAAACTTAGGGTCAGATCACTGTTTTGCTTAAGAAATCAGTTGGCATCAAAACTTGTTAAACTGCTTATTTAAGGGTAGGAGTAGCTAAATTTAGTTGATAATAGTTAATTTCAGTATAATCTAGCTTAAGTATAAGATTGGTGGCTTATTTTGCTTGTTTGCTTATTTCTAAGTGCTTATTTAGAATCAGTTTACACTACAGCTCATAATTCTCACAGATAAGCATCATATTTGATATTTTCATAAAACCAGAATAACATTTGAGAATTTTCCTGAGTTTTTCATAATTTTTGGTCACTGTTTGCTATTTTTCTCAATTTAAAATAGTTTTTAGTCACTTTTAAATAGCTTTTATTGCAAATAATTAAGAAAAGTTCAAAAATAATTTTTCAATTTTCCCAGTTTAAGAAAAATATAAAAGCATAAAAATATTTTCCTTATTTTTCCCTTTTATTTGGTATTTTTCACAATTTAAATTAGATTTAAATAGTTTTAAATTAGTAGAAAATAGAAAAATAATCAGAAAAATAAAAAAATAGTTTTGAAAATTCTCTTATGGTTATTTAGATTTTATAAAAATAGTTTCATATTTTTCCCCTTAAATTTCATAATTTTTAGTATTTTAATTTAGTTTTAAAAGTTAAAAATTAGTTTTTAATTTAAATAAAATCCAGAAAAATCCAAAAAAATAGTTTTAATTCATAATTAGTTTTCACATTGCATTTCTAGAGTAAAAGTAATTTTAGGTTATTTTTAGGATATAATTTAGACGTAGTTGCATTTTAATTACGTTTTATTAATTACGTTTTAGTTAACTTTGCACTTAGGATTTCCCGTAAAATAGATTCCCTTAATTACTTTCCCTATTTCCGTAGTTTAATAAAATCAAATCAAACAAATCAAAACATCGAGCATTAAATTCCAAACCAAAAACGACGTTGGCAATTCACGCCTCGTTGGGAAACGATTTGGGTTGACTAACTCGTATCAACGATCACACACGGGATTTGATTTATTATTCTTTTTCCTAAAGGAATTTGAATCTATCTTCGTGATTATTTTTGATATCGATATTGAGGTTTTATCCACACACATAACCCCTAAGCCTTCATTATCGCAAAATCGATTATTCGAACTGTTTTAAGTTTCTTCTGGTTAGTCATTCACAAGTGGCTAGCTTGTGAGATAACTTGCGGTTTATTCATTGTGAATCAAATTTTGGCGCACGCTTGGGAGGTTGTGTCACGACAATATCGTTTGAGGTTTGACGATTAGTGACTCGAGATCCTTCATTCGTGAAGTTACTATTTTCTATAAAATAAAAAGTAAAAATATTTTCCTTTTTCTTTTGTATATATATATCGATTAAAAATACAAAAGATTTTCTCTTGTGTTTTGCTAATAAATAGAAGACACCAATTATATAACATTCTCAACGAAGGTGTTATCATTAATAAGTTCTAACTAAAGATCAAAAACTTGCCTTTGTGTCGCTTGTGAATTTATTTATCTCTATCGGATAAACAAACTGTGGTGGGTATAAGGACGGCCCGACATTAAATTGCGGCTGAAAAGAAGCGGGTTTTAATAAGCTTCAGACCGACCTACAAAGCTTCTCCGCTCGCTTGTGCGTTTGTCTTGTAGAGGTGATTTATTCACTTGGGATTATTGGTTAAGTTCACTGTGTTTTCGAATACCGTTCTCTTTTAATTGCCTTGGTTTTTGAAAGTGCATGCGCACTCGTTCTAATAACTACATACCGATACTTGAAACCGCTACAATTCCGAGAAGGCGAAATAGACGTGCTCCATTAGTCGAACCCGAGATTCGAACTAATCAGATCCGCCCATCATCGAAATGGCGGAGGACAACCGATCCATGCTAGAGCAACTCCAGGCACCCACCGAGGGTTATGGAAAGCCGCCGTCATCCGGCAATCATTGCCGATAACTTTGAGCTTAAACACGGCTTGATCAACTTGGTATCATCGAGCCAATTTACGGATTTGAGAGGACGATCCTCACTCTCATATCCGACGATTCAACAAGCTCACGTCTACGATCAAGTACCGTAACGTTCGGAAGAGGCTATCAAGCTACTACTCTTCCCATTTTCACTCGAGGGGCGCTGATTTGGCTCGAAAACTACCCCTCGATCGATAACCACATGGGAGAATTTAGTTTCAAAATTCGTGAGCGAATTCTTCCCACCGCCTAAAACCACAAGCTTAAAAATGAAATAACTAAATTCACACAAAGATTTGATGAATCATTTGGTGAGGCATGGGACCGATTCAAAGATTTGCTTAGGCAATGTCCCCATCATGGTTTTTCCGAGTTGCACCAACTTGATCGTTTTATAACGGTTTGAATGAGACCGATCAAGACTCTCTCAATGCCGCCGCGGGTGGTAATTTGTTGACCGATCAACGAGATGCCTTGTCCATTATTGAGAACAAATCTAAATTGTACCTCACGTAGCAAATCGGTTGCTGCTCGAGTGAGTGCTACACCATCGTCCTCGTCTTACGGAAATACGTCTAGCACCGATGCTAAGATTGAAAAGCTTACGGATATGATACAGGCTTTGGTTAAGAGTAATTCTTCTCCACCCGCTCAAGTCAAAGCGGTGGAAACGACTTGTACTACTTGTGGTGGCCGGCATGCCTACTACAATTGTACCGCCACCGATGGAAATCCTTTCGAAGCTAATACCGTAACCGGAGGTAACCAATACCGTCCTCAAGTTGAAACAAACCCTCGTGTTAGTAATCAAATGGGACCTCCGGGATTTTCTCCATCGAACAATCAGACTCGTTTTAATCAGAATCAAGTTCGTGGACCAAATGTTCAAAACCAGTTCAAAGCCCCAACAAATCAATACCCAAACCAAGGAGTTAATTACAATCAAGGATATCAAAATCCAAGCTATCAAGCTTCACCTTTGCCTTCTAATGAATTCTCGAATTACGTTCAGAACAATAATGCTACCATCCAAACCATGAGAACCCAGATTTCAAGTTTGAGAAACGAGTTTCAATCATCGTTAACTAGACAAAGCAATGAGTTTAAGAACGAAATTCGACTTCAGAACAGCAAATTGGATGCTTCACAGAATAAACTCGAAAATATGTTGAATGTTGTTTTGTGTCAAATAAGTCAACCCTCGAGTTACGGTTCTCTCCCAAGTAACACGATTCCAAACCCGAAGGGAGAAATGAAATCAGTAACCATTCGAGATGATGGGCCTCAATGACTACTTCTTCTCCGTGAGGAATGTAGTACGAGACCGAGGTGACAAAGGACCCGTAATTCCTCTTGATAATGGAAAGCGAATCGTCCAACCTCGGTTGCCCAAGTTCCTTCTATCTCCGTTATAACACCAAGTTCTAATCTTACACCGTGCAAATCGATTCAATCACGATTAGACAACATGAAAGTTGTTTCGAACAAAGTTTAAACTTACGATCGATATGATCAAAGTGCGACATGATTTATGAAAAGAAATTGGAACAAATTTCAAAGATTTCACTTGAGCCTACACCGTTTAATTCTTCTTCAAACCAAGCTCCCGAGAAGCTTGGTGATCCCGGGAAATTTCTCCTTCCTTGCTATTTGAATGATATTGAGGAATATAATGCCTTGACCGATTCAGGTGCAAGCATAAGTCTCATGCCTCTTGCGATATATCATAAGCTTGGATTGAAGACTCTTATACCGACTCGTATGACTATCGAATTAGCTAATCGAACAATTGCTCACACGGTTGGTGTAGTCAACGATGTTATGGTACGAGTGGATAAGTTCCATTTTCCCATGGATTTCGCCGTCGTTGATATAGAGGTCGATGCCCGAGTCCCTCTCACTTTAGGAAGACCATTCTTGAGAACTGCGAAAGTCCTTGTGGATCATTACCAAGGAACGTTGACGATCAGAAAAGGAAATGATAAGATTGTGTTTTATGCCGAACAAACTTCAAAACCTCCACCCGATGATCATTCTATTCATAGCATCGGTGTGATTGATTTTTCTCAAGAAAGTGGTGATCCCATTTTACCGTCTAATCCGAGTATGACCGACTCTTACCAGTCTCTCACTACGAAAAGTCCTCCGGATGATCCGGATGATGTGAAGAAAGTTGAACCTAAACCGTCTCGAATTGATCTTTAAAGGTTTACGATTAAGAGTATGTCGACAATACGAGCTGAACGGAAAGAGAAACAAGAAAAGGAGACTTCAACGGTAGTGGTGGAAAATGCTAGCTCTAAGAGCACACCACTTGTCCCACCTCCGATTTCTAAGAAAATCAACCTTCCTTTGAGTGGCAATCCCACTCACGAAATTATGGAAACTTCTTACGAGACATCTTTCAATCCGTAATCTTTCAAAGCGACATTCACAAATCCCTTGTTTGAATTCGATTCTGAATATAATCAAATTTTTGAGAATCAACTCTTTGACGAATAAAGTGAGGAGTTCACCGATGAACTTGCTCCTACCGACTCGATTTTCTCTGAGAATGACGAAGAATACTATGATACGTTTTTCCCGAAGAAAGAAAAGGAAGTGAAGTTTTTGGCAGATGAACTTGTTGATCCTGAGGTCCAACATTATTTTTTATCCGAGAGTGATTCCTCTCCTCGTGAGGATTTTCACATAGATGATACTTTGATTTCCTTCCTCTCCGAGGACAAGATTTTTAACCCTGGGATACTCTTCGGAGAGGACATTCTTATCAGAAAAGTTAACCGGAAAAAGGATCCTCTCTTGGATGCCTTCGTTGATGAACCTTCAAGTAACACTTTTCTATACCATGGACTCCCTTCTTCTATGGAGTATTCTTATTGTGATCCGTCATTCCTTCGTCCGCCCGCTAAACCGCCGGATGATGGATCAATCTTTCTTGAAAAACCTCATGTGAGTTTGGGAGAAGTTATCCCATATGTGCTGAAGCCCGACATTTTCTTTCCCACCCTACCCACCCAGTCTCATTCCTTCGGGAATGAGGACACGTTCTGACCCCGGTATCTCTACCACTTTCTTCCCAAGGACAAATGAATTGGGACGAGTCGGGGCTAGCGACTCGGTGATCAAAAACAATGGCGCTTCGTGGGAGGCACCCCATGCTTATCCATCTATATTCTTTCTATTTTCTAATAAGTGACGAAGGGTGCGCCTCTTGATTTCTCGTGTTTGGTTGTTTGTGATGTTGTGTTTAGGATGTTCCCGATATGAAGACTCTCGTGCTCGAAGTTTGTCTTTTCTCCACTCGAGTTTCATGATCGATCTTGATGGAAATCCGATATCCTAATATTATCGACTAACGTTTATCTTTGAGCATACTTAATAAGCGGCTTTTAGATTTTATTGATACCCTTGTTTTAAACATTGAGGACAATGTTTCGCTCTAGTCTGGGGTAGGGTAATCTTGATTTGATTTGACCGCACTTGCTTATTTCATCAGATACTCATGACCCCGTTTTCCTTAGAAATGAAAATTGTGCAAAATGAGAAAAATTTAAAATTTTGTAAGCTTTTGTTAAGTCTTTTTGATTGAAAAGTTTTGCTAGTTTCTTAAACAAGAAGCTATAAATCACAATTCTAGCTCACAAGGCCAAGATTTTGCAAGTTTCCTGAGTGACTTTAAATATGCATAACTTGATTTCATTAGACGAAGCATTTGCTAAGTTAATATATGTTTTGACACCTTGTTGACTTTCATTTGGTGAGAGTAGGAATAGAATTTCGACTTGACCCGGCGTGTTGAGCCCTAGCTTGTTCCTTAACCATAGATAATCTAAATATTATCGGCTAAGCATCTGCGGATCTCATTATTTGGGATTTTAAATTTGCGAGATCGAGAAATGATAGAGTTACTTATGAGTTTAGATGCTAAGCGTGGAGTAGTTGGTTCTCTTTAGAGCCCATCGAAGGTACTTATGGCTTTTGTTCCCACAAAATTGTTTCACCCCATATCATCTAATAAATAATTAGAGATGTTGAGTTTTTGGCGATAGTTAGTTCTTTATCTTCTTAAAGAATCTTTGTTTTAAAAATGGGTACACATCAAGGATCCGTAATGAATAAGCAATAAGTGATATGTGAAAAGTAATAAGTAAAGTTGTGAGCGGTGTCGAGATCGGACCCTTGGATCTTTAGCCGGGATTGAGTGAGGTCTTAGCCTAGCCACCGGATCCTCATTTCATGAAGCCTATAGTCTTGGAATTACCCCGTGAAGCTCTGTAGTTCATAGCTCATATAAATAAAAAGTAAAAGTTTGAAAAAAAAATAAAAATAAAAAATGAAAATGATGAAAAAGTCAAAAGTATGAGTAAATAAAATTCCTTGATGTGGACCTCATTTTACGACAATGGTTCTTGAGAGAAGATGGATAACTAATTATCGACTTAGCTTTGTATCTTTATCGGAATAAAAGTTATCGAAACGAGAATTTGAAGAAATTCATTTCTCACAAAAATAAAAAAATCTAGAGGAAAATAGGAAAATGGGAACAAAAGGTAATTACACAGTAACTTCCATGGGTAGTGTTAGCATCTAGAATCATATTTAACAATGATTTCGATTTTACGCTTAGTTTGGGACTTGTGAAAATCGGGGACGATGTATTCTATCCGTATGGTCACTTCACGTGTTGTGTTTTCTACTCCGTGATCCTTACGTGTCGTTTGAAAAATGTTGGAGTTATTGATCGACATGAAAGTTCAACAAACCGTCATTCATAATCGGAATGTGCTTAATCGTAATATCTACATGTGAAATAAAAGGTAAGCAGGCGTTTTAGAATTAAGGCTTTCTTAATCTCTTTTGAGGAATCTTTGCTACTTCTTCATAGGTTTAGTAGAAAGAGATTGAAATCCTTGGTTTTAGAAGCGTGAGTTGATTGCATTGCGTGAGGACACGACAATAGTCTCGTGCAGGGTATTTTGGTATGTGCTAAAACACATACCTTTTCTATATCAAATCGACCCAAAATAACCAAGAAAAAGCCGTTTATTGCTAATATTTGTGGTTTTCTTGAGTTTGTGCTTGTGCAGTACGGATATGTAAAACACACAAAAAGATCCAAATCGTATATAAACCGAGCACGGAGATTAAGAGAGCTTAAGTCGAGTAGGAAGATCAAAATTGAGCATTTATGAAGATTTTATTCTCAGGGATGATTTTGGAAGAAATAACCAAGTTTGAAGAAATGTCAAACGGCCCCTCAAGTTTCAAAGATTTAGCAAAGTGGCCCTTAAAGATTCGAAGTTGCAAATTGGCCCTTGGTTTATTTGAAGAGTGACAAATCAGTCCTTGGAAGATATTTTCGTAATTACATGTTTGGTCCTCGGATTTTCAAGATTTGCACTAATGGTCCCTTAATAGCCTAATGGATCCAAAGCTAGTCCAATATATGTCCATTATCCATAACATAAGCCACGCCTAATAACCTACACCCGTCCGCTTATCCAAACCCAAGACCCGCCTCCCTTAAAACCTTATACCCATTTACCCTGTTATTTTACCCAAGTCAAACCCAAAGACCCGGTCAACCTTTTAAAAATAATAAACAATCCAAACGCGCCTTTATTACTCTTCTTCCCAAACCAAACAACCCTTTACCCGTTTACCACTAATTACCCACCACCATTTACCCAAGTCCCATCATCGTATTAGCATCTTTCCCAAGAGCTT